>VNKF01008545.1:0-12108 GCA_008044355.1 Drosophila lacteicornis
ATATGATGACCCAGCCAGCGGTTTATATTGGTTAAAATTCATTTCCAATCGTATAATTCGAAATAATGTCCAGCCGCTGTCACGTTCTTGAAATTCATTCATAGAGCTACAGATCAGGCGAGCATGTGAAGTAAATATTTGATTTAAATCCGAGTTATTTGTTACAACTTCCATTTTGCTTTGGAATTGTTTAATTTCTTGTTTAATATCATCCTCTTTCACTATCATATATTCCGCAAATAACTCGTAATTAATTTTACCGGAGGTGTAGCTCTGCAGTACCGTAGCTAGATGAGTGTTTAACGCCTCTCCTGCTTCAGTAAGAAACTCTTCAGGATATCTTAATTCTTCCCCCTCATTCATATACATATAATGGAGAATTCGACCCTTGAATCCACCCGAAATTTTTTTTACTCTTCCATCTACCGGCTCTATAGCTTTGAGCTTGTGTAATTCCGTGCGAACGTGATGCTTCCATTGTACACCCGCCGGAATCATTCGTTGACAGGACGTACAATATTTTCCCGAATGAGAAGTCATTTTTATTTTATTTTTTAATTTAAGAGTTTTGTTTTTCTCTATGTTTTTGTTTTTGATTTATTTTCAGTTTTGTTTTTATATTTTCACTTTTATTTATCTATATATTTCAAGATTTAAAACTGCACAAGCACTCTTTTTATTTATTTATTTATTCGCGTGTACTTCACGTTAAGACATTCGGAGTTGACTAATTTAAGAAAAATTTGTTCAAACATTTTCTCAGGAACAGAGAAAAATTTGTTCTAACATTTTCTCAGGAACAGAATTAGAAATTTGACTTGAAACATTTTCATTGGCTGATTCCATGAGGGGGAGCGCGCCGTCTTACAAATAGGTGAATAGGAAATATGAGCAGTATCGTGAATACAGATCAAGAGAGGACGAGGATTGGTAAGGTTGAGAGCGAGAGAGAGGACATCTTACACACCTGAGAGGGGGTGTATCCTAAAATAATAGGTGAAGAGACCAGTAGCGAGAATAGAGATCAAGAGAGAGAGATGTTGAGGAGTGGTATGGATGTTGTGTGTGTGTGTGTGTCTTCTCAAATTAAAGGGATGAAATGCACTCTGCCCCTTATATGGGGAGGAGCGAACCATGAAATGAAATTCAGTTTTATATTAGCACTGCAACCACCAACAGCATCAACTCTCCTACACACACACACACACACACACACTCATAATGAGCATCAGCAGCAGCAAGAACATGGTGATTTGTGGAAAAATTCGAATTTTCCTCACAGAATTTGGAGAATTTATGTTTGACGAACATCGCTCCACCCTCAATGAGCTATATGAAAAAATTGAAAAAATTGAGACGATTGGTGAGCGGGAATCGAGTAATGGAAATCATATGCTGACATGCCCTTGGGCCTATGATGAAAATAAAGTTGGGCCGGATACGTGCCAATGTCACCAGGCATTTAATTTACGATCCAAGGCTATAGATATTATGCTGAAATATTATAAACTAAACCTAAGAATATTAACCAAAAATAAAAATTAAAACAAAAAAAATTTAAAGTTTTTGAATAAATTTATTATATTTTGATTCATTTATTTATTAATTATTTAATTTCTAACAAAAGTTGGTCTCCATAACTATCATCTAGAAACATATTTTTTAAACTATTTTCTGACACCAATTCAACTCCCATCAACAATTCATCTCCACTCTGAGAGAATATTTCAGAAATCTCCACCTCTGGATCTTGATAAGTAATCTCCATCAGAATTTTGTCTCCACTGTCCGACAGCAAATTGACGATTTGTGGATCTTGGGGTGTAATCTCCATCAGAATTTTGTCTCCACTGTCCGACAGCAAATTGACGATTTCTGGATCTTGGGGTGTAATCTCCATCAGAATTTTGTCTCCACTGTCCGACAACAAATTGTCGATTTCAGCGGACAACAAATTTTCGATTTCAGCGGGGGGTTTGTTGGCCCCCATCAATAGTAGATCACTCTCCGAGAATAAATTTGAAGCTGACCAGGATTCATTGAGGTCAACTCGCTGTGCACAGTGGGGCCAATTATATGGATATGTATTAATCACATCCAACAAATCTATATCTGGACCTAATTCGGCGTCCAGAAAATCCCTTGTCTCCATCCCAAACAGTGGCGAATCATTCCGATACTCCTCTGGATCCTTCTGAGACGATGATAGTAGTGGATTGAACGAAGTCTCCAGATCCGAGTCGACAAATATAACCGAAATGTTTTCCATTATTTGGCTCGGAGTTCTCTCGGAGTTCTTCTTCTGCTTGTTTTTTAAAACTGATAGATCAACGAAAAGACTTTCAGTTTTATAGCATACGACTCCTTTTAGTCAAACTCCAAAAGAGGGTTTTTATTTCTAAGACATGCCGAGACCACAAATTCCCCAAATTCCTTAGCTTAACAGGTGAGAACATTTTATGTCACTGTTCAACCCTCGTATTCCCTGTTTTCTAAATGTCACTTTTAGTTGAAGCAGGTGTGAAATTATAGATCACTGTTCAACGAAGGGCGCGTTTTCCCTGTTTTCTCTATGACACTTTTAGCTTACTTATGTCACACGCCAAGTTAATTGACAACCTAATTCCCCAGCTGAAGCAGCTGGCATCAGCGATCACACATCCCGAGACCCAAAACCCAAAACCCAAAATTCCTCAGCGATCTTTTACCGAGGGTGGATTTGATTGCTCGTCACACCACGTTAATTGACAACCTAATTCCCCAGCTGAAGCAGCTGGCATTAGCGATCACTTACTGAGAGTGGATTCCTTTTGAGAAAGTCACCGGTGGAATTTTTTGGGCGACTTTCTCAACCATCCCAAGTCTCAGCCACCCCCAATCTTGATCGCTCGTCACGCCACATCTAACAACACCTGACAAACACCCTCGCGTCACCTCAAATTTCTGGATCTCATTTACATATTCACACTGTTTTAACATACATCTCATCAGTATTTTTAGTTAGTAACAGAATTAATTCATGTTTACAATTTAAAACCACTTTCTTATAGTCTTCAGAGAATCCCATTAACATTTTTAATGCAACGGAAAAGCTGAAATGTCCTTCGCAAGTGATATTCTCTCCACCACTCCATCCAGCATTGCGATAAAGGAGTCCCTCATGTTGACCAACTGTTCAGACGAACATGAATATTTAGAAAAATATGATTATTTTTTGGGCTCTGTTCATATCTGTGCATATGAACCGAGAGCTGTAAATTGAAATATACAAATGTATGCAGCGGTCTACCTAAGTGCATGCGTGCTTATCTTTAATATAGCGGCCGTTTGGCCAAACACAGATCTACGCACTTGACAAATATTGAACATGTAATCAGAGCTCCTGCAAGGGATCTCAGCATATCTTTAAAGATAAGGCGGCAGATGTGCGGCCAGATGTGCGGCAGCTCGCAGCGCTAGGTTCGCGCTAAACCTAGAATTAGAATCTCATACCCGCTACTTAAACGCGGACTTTGAAATAAAAATTTGTTTCTTACAAAAACTCAATGTGTAAACGTCTTCTTATTTACATTCTTCCGCTTTACATTTTGGTCATTCGAGCCTTCTGCAACTTTCCCCCTTGTGGTAAGAAGTTCAGAACTTGTAAACCAGCTCCTTAAAGTCTGTATGTTGTGCTAGACACACGCAGCTAAAGGTAGCAAAATAAATAACTCTTGTATCCCCCTCTATGGTAAGGAATAGAGTATAAAACAAAAAAGCAAAAGGATAAAACAAGTCCTTATTGCTTAAATAATTATTGAAACACACAGAAAGCAAAAACTGTGTTGTGGTCGTGAATATTCGACAGAAAAAAAAAACACAAAAAAATAAGTTTGCAGTTTTTCTAAAAAATAATTAGTGAAAAAAAAGCAACATATTAAAACCAAATAAATAAATAAAGTATTTAGTTTGGGCGTTTGTTTCGAGGCCTTCAACATCGAAAAGTGAAACAAAGGGCGTATCGAGGCCAAAACATCGAAAGTGAAAATCAATTGTCAGTGACAAAAAATATTCAAAGTGAAATTCTGTTTAGTTTTTCAAAATAAATAATAATCAAAAAACAAAAAGTTCTAGAAACCTTAAAAATATATCTACAAAACAAAAATAAAAAATCATCAACAAAATCATCAAGCAACTACCAGAAGGAAGACCAACGCCTACAACAGCAGCAGCAACAATAGCAGCAGCGCCTACAGCAGCAGCAACAAAATCAACAGCAACGCAGACAGCAGCGGCAACATCAAGAGCAGCATCTGCAGACGCGGCAAACACGACGGCAGCGACAGCAACAGAAGCAGCAGCTAAGTCCGATTTTTAAATTTGTAATTTTAACTTTAAAAAAAAAATGGTGTCCGCTGAGACCATTGCCCTTATTAAAATGCAAGTAGAAATTACAGAGCTAAGTAGGAAGTTGGAAGGGCATCCAAGCCTTAGTTTTAACTATATGGAGCAGTATGACGATCTAAAATCCGAATGTATAAAGAATAATTCGGCACTGCTAAGTATAGGAGTGGTCGATCATGACTATTTTAGAAATAAACATTTTGAAACAATTATGTTAACATTTCAAAATATAAAATTAAGGATTGATGAGGTTTTGCAAAAAGCAGACGAAGGTACCAAGTGGTAGCAAAAAAGTAGAGCAGAAATCAAATTTGGACAATGCAAATGAGCAGCTAGACGAATTTTAAGGGAAACGATTTTAGAAATTCAGAAAAAAAAAATCGAAACATTTGAAATTAGAATAAAGAAGATTCAATTTTACTGGGAGAGGCTTATTAAATTTAAAAAAGTAAACTAGATTGATGTCACTGATAGGAGGTACGATGATATTGTTGAAGAATTAGAATTCGATATTGCATCAGTAACAAACGACATGAAATCGAAATTAGAGGGAGTAGTGCCAAAGGTAGAGGTTGGTAATCTAAAAATTGATGATTTACCAACACTACCTAAAATACAGGTTACCACATTCTTTGGAGATTCCAAAGATTGGAACCTGTTTTATGAGTTATTTAATGAACTCATACATTTAAAAGAGGACTTGAGTCCGACCTTAAAATTTAATTACCTTAAGATCTTACTTAAGGGAGAAGCCAGGAAAGTGGTTTCTCACCTATTATTGGGATCTGGGGAAAATTACGAGGTCGCTTGGGAGTTATTAGCCAAGCGGTACGAAAACAAACAAAAAATATTTTCCGAGCAATTAAATCGCCTGCTTGAGCTAAACAATTTAAATATGGACTCAAATAGGCATTTAAGAATGTTTATTGACACAATAAATGAGTCAATTCATATGATTAAATTAAAGGCACAACTTCCCGATGAGGTAGATATAATATTTGCTCATATAATTTTGAAAAAATTTAATAATTGATTCAATTGTATGAAAGCCATATTAAAAAGACCAAAGAGGTCCAATTATTGTCCGACGTCATCGAGTTTTTAGAGCAACGACTAAGTTCGATTAGCTCAGATCAGGATGAAAAGCCTGTTAAAAAAATTGTAATGAATAAAGAATATTCAAGCAACAGTTATCCCATTTGCAAAGAATTGGGACACACTATATTGCAAAGTTACAAATTTAGATCCTTAAGTTCATCAGAAAGATGGGATTAAGTTCGATTAGCAAAATTGTGTGTAAAATGCTTAAAACATGCAGCTTATAAAAAATGCCTATATGCCTAAATGCGATATATCGTGTTCTACTTGTAGGGGTATCATAACAGCATGATCCATACAAATTATCAAAAAAATGAGAAATAGGTAAATACACTCAATACGTCGGATCAAGCATTATTAGCTACGGCTAGGGTCCAAATTAAATCCTGTAGGAGAAATTTCGAAAATTTAAGAGCTTTGATTGACAGCGGGTCACAAAGTACAATAATTTCAGAAGAATCTGCGCAGATTCTAAAAGTAAAAAAAATTCGTTCGGACACAGAAATTAGTGGAGTATCTTCCACAGGAAAGTTCATTTCCAAGCACAAAGCAGTTATTTATATAAAACTGCAAAATTCTCAAAAAATTTAAAAATTGAAGCTTTTATCCTTCCCAAGCTAATAAAGGCATTGCCAGCCAGCACAATAAATGTTGACAAAGAAGAATGGAAAAGCTATGATTTAGCTGATCCCGATTTTAATAAACCAGGTCGTATTGATCTGATCATTGGAGCAAATCTATACACTCACATTCTACAGGATGGAGTTGTAAAAATAAACGGGTTCCTGGGACAAAAAACTGAGTTCGGGTGGATTGTCCCTGGATGTAAAAAATCCAAAGGAAACAAAACAATCGTAGCAACAGCGATCGAGTTGAACGATTTAGATAGATATTGGGAAGTAGAGAGAGAAGACAAAAATGATATCGAGTCTGAATTTTGTGAAAATAAATTCACTAAAACTACAAAGATTGGTTCAGATGGGCGATACATTGTGTAAATTCCATTTAAAGAGGATATAACCTTAGGAGATTCAAAGAAACAAGCCGTTGCTCGTTTTATGAATTTGGAGAAAAAATTTAATAGAAATGATAAAAAAATGATAAAAGAAATAAAGGTTGACTATACTAAATTCATTAATGAATATTTGGATTTAGGGCATATGGTCGAAGTGCACGAATGTAAATATTTCTTACCGCACCAGGCTGTAATTAGAGATTCAAGCCTGACGACCAAATTAAGGGTAGTATTTGATGCTTCAGCAAAGACTACTAATAGTAAAAGTTTGAACGATATAATGTGGATAGGACCACGAGTTCAAAAAGATATTTTTGACATTATTGTAAAATGGAGAAAGTGGGAATTTGTCATATCTGCGGACATTGAAAAAATGTACTCGCAAATACAAATAAATGATAATGATCAGAAATATCAATATATTTTATGGAAAAACTCTCCAGAAGAAAAAAAATCAAAAATTATAAATTAACAACCGTCACTTACGGTACTGCATCTGCATAAATTAATCAAATTAATTTCACAAGAATTACAAAAGGTGGCATTCAATTTGAGGAAATGGATTTCGGACGATTTTCAAATATTGGCAACTGTGGAGGACACAGGTGATAATAAGGTCCTCAGTATTGTTGAAAATGAAAGTGTAAAAACTTTAGGTTTTAAATGGGAACCTCTAAATGATTTATTTAAATTTAAAGTAAATTGCACGGAACCCAAAGTAACTAACAAACGAGTAGTATTATCAACACTCTCAAACATTTATGACCCATTAGGATGGTTGGCACCTGTTACTATTTTAGGAAAAAAATTTATATAAAAACTGTGGTTAAATAAAAGTGAATGGGATCAGGAATTATTGACAGAAGATAAAAAAGATTGGGAAAATTATAAAGAAAACTTATTGGTTTTAGAGAACATTCGAAAATTCGAACATTGAAAATGTGCTGGAGATCTATGCTTGGAGTTATTCCACTATCACTTTAGCATGGATTAACAGTGGTCAAAGTAAAATTAAATTTATTAGATGAAGAACGGATGACATTTGGAAACTTACAAATTCCGAATGGAATCATGTGAAATCAGAGGACAATCCCGCAGATTTAGCATCCAGGGGAATTAATCCTATTCAGTTGACCGACTGTGATCTTTGGTGGAAAGGTCCGATATGGCTAGCTGACCCAAAAGAACTTTGGCCTCGGCATCAACCGATAGATGAAACTGTCATAATAAATACCATATTAAATAACGAAACAAATGATCCGATTCACGATATAATTGAAAGATATTCCAGTATAGAAAAACTAATACGTATAGTAGCTTATATAAATAGATTCATCCAAATCAAAACAAAAATTAAATTGTTCTCATCGTTTCTCTCAGTAAGGGAGTTAAAACTAGCTGAACGGGTTGTTATTAAGAAACAACAGGAATATCAATTCAGTCTAGAGATAAAAAGCCTCAAATCTAAAAAAGAAATTAAGTCTAATAATAAAATATTATCATTGAATCCATTTCTTGACAAGGATGGAATACTAAGAGTGCGAGGAAGGCTGCAAAACTCAAATGCAGATTTTAAAGTTAAACATCCAATTATATTAGATATAAGTTACCTAACAAACTTGTTGATAAAAAATGCCCATAAGGAAACTTTGCATGGAGGAATAAAACTAATGTAAAATCACATTCAAAGAAAATATTGGATTTTCGGGTTAAAAAAACTCGTTAAAAAAGTATTTAATAGAATGAGTTAAATGTGCAAAGTACAGACAAAATACAGCTCAACAAATAATGGGAAATTTGCCTAAATATAGGGTAACAATGTTGTACCCATTCTTAAATACTGGGATAGATTATGCAGGTCCTTATTTTGTAAAATTTTCAAAAAATCGTGGACAAAAGACATTTAAGGGGTACATTGCCGTATTTGTCATTTTTAGCAGCACTCAGAAGATTTATTGCTAGAAGAGGAAAATGTGCCAATATCTATTCAGATAACGGTTAGCAGCACTCAGATGATTTATTGCTAGAAGAGGAAAATGTGCCAATATCTATTCAGATAACGGAACAAATTTCGTGGGAGAAAGTTAGATCAGGAGTTGGTCAAGGCAATCCAAGAAAATATAATGATTGCTGCCCAACTGGAAAAGGATAGAATCGATTGTCATTTTAGTCCCCCGGCAGGACCTCACTTCGGAGGTATTTGGGAAGCTGGGGTTAAGTCCATAAAATACCATTTAAAGCGAATTATAGGTGACAATAGTTTAACATACGAAGAAATGTCAACGCTCTTATGTCAAATAGAAGCATGTTTAAACTCAAAACCATTATATACTACAGTAAGTGAAATGGACCAACAAGAGGTTCTGACACCAGGTCATTTTTTGATAGGAAAACCGCCGTTAGATATAATCGAACCGATGAAAAATGAGAGAATCGGAAATTTGGATAGGTGGAAACTAATGTAGTATGCACATATATTAGATACCCACTGTACCAAGAGTACTTAGCGGGTACACACTGTAACACTTTGTTGCAGTGTTTACATAAATAAAGGTCTCGGCCATAAACCTCAAGTGGACGAAATGTGAACCGCCCACTTATGCATTGGCCCGCACACAAAGAGTGCAAGGTCAGCATAAATGCACCACGAGCGGACCTCGTGTTTGTGCACATATGCAACTCCGCATTCCCGCCTTTTGAGAATATCCATATACTTAAGAATACATAACCGCCTGCCGCTGCCGCTGTTGGCAGCGCTGCAACGAGGCATAGACCTCATTAGCTTCTAAGTAAATTTGTAAAGGGGAGAGACGAATATGAGTTGAGAGCGGCAACAACGGCTGCTCCGAAAATAAAACTGAAACATTTAAATAAAAAGAAATCATACAAACTTAAATGAAAAGACTATTCATTATAAAGGAAGTGAAACTTATATTATCACATTGGGAAAGTTATCTCATCACACTAATACAAAAAATGAAAAGAGATTTCTGGGTGAAGTGGAAAGAGGAATATTTGCACACACTTCAGAAGAGAAACAAATGGAAGAGGGAAAGTCCTAACGTAGAAGAAGGACAAAATGTATTATTAAAGGATGAAAATTGTCATCCAGTAAGGTGGCCGTTTGGGAAAGTAGAACAAATACTAAAGGCAACGATGGTAGAGTCCGAGTGGTAGATATAAAGATGCAAACAGGATTTATCACCAGACCTATTAGTAAAATTTGTCCCTTAGAAGGAATAAAGTCTATTGACAAAAAAGAAGCTGACCCTGAGCCAAAAAGACGAACTAGAGGGACATCGCGGATGTCAAAACTCGGGTTTGTCATAGCTATGCTATTATTTATATTGTGTTGTCAATGTTCAAACGCATCGCCTAGTAGTGAAAAACCAAAATATGCGATAGAAAAAATAAGTAAGACGTCAGCAATTTATCTAGATCCAATGGGCGACGTTGAGATTGTGGCCTCCTCTTGGAATTTAGTAATTTACTATAATATGGACGCTTATTTTGAAATGTTAAAAAAGGGTAAAGAGTTAATTCCAAAAATGAGAGGAATTTGCGAAAAACTTCACGGTTTCAAAGATCAGTGCCTTTTAGTTTTAAGTAACACAAAACGCCAGATCTCAGACTCTCTCTCAGAAAAAAATAGCTAACTATTTATGGCTCAAAGTAAAACAAGAAATAGACGAGCTCCTTTTGGTTTTATGAGATCTCTCTATCACATATTATTTGGGATAATGGATGAAGATGATAGGAAACAAATGGAGAACAACATGAGAAACTTAGTAAGCAATCAGCAAAGTCTTGACGATTTGAGCAAGAAACAAACGTCCTTAGTTGATTCTACAGCTAATATTTTAAAAAGTACAACGGATGATATTAATGCAAACTTTAAGGGCATGAATAAAAGAATTGACAATATGACCGTTGTTCTGAAAGAGACATATTATGTGTACAAGGAGTCACAGTATCCAATTAGAAGATCAAGGGACACTATCAGTGTCAAATATAGGTGAGATAAACGAGATCTCTAAGGTTGTTTGGGATAAGTTAGGCACACCAATTATCAATCATACTTTAGAAATTAAGAACCTATTAAATGAAATAATTGATTTAAAATCTCATAAATTAAAGTTATATGAATTAGATTTTCATCATGTTACTGGCCATACATCCTTAATGTTAGCAATTATAATGATAATTGTATTAATTATATATTTGGTACGTAAAATAAAAATACGAAGGCAATTACAAGCCATAGCTATACCTAGCAGCATACTTAATGTCTAAAATAAATAATATAAAAGCAAATTGTTAAATAAAGAATATAATCGAATACAATAATAAAAGAAAAATTGTAAAATTAATTATTTTTTATTTATTTATTTATTTCTTAATATCCTAGTGCGACAAGAGTAAACTTATATTTATTGCACTAGTCAAAATGGACACACATATTATGCGTTTGTTTTAAATAATATTTCTTAATCTAACAATTTACTTATAAATATTTTACTGACATTTTGATTTCGTTAACTTATTTATATATTATTTTTTTAATTTATTTTATTTTGTGTTTTTGTTTCATACTTATATTATCTTTATTTTCGTTTACTATTTTTGTTTGTTCTACTTTAAATATTCCTTAATTTTTAAATTAAACTGAGTTGCGCACCTAATAGTCTTTAAGTTATGAGGGAGGTTGTTCCAGAGACGGATAGCATTGGTAAAGAATTGTCTGCTTGAAGTTAATGATTTATATCTTGGGCATATGAAATTATTAGTCCTTGTGGAAGTTGCAGAGCTGAGCTTATTGTAGAGATACGGTGGTTGCCGAGTTGTCACAATATTATGGAGATATATAAGAGTCCTATAATCTATCCACGAGGTCAAGTTTAAGTCAAGTAGTTTACTGGTCAAGTGGGATACATGGTCAAGTCGATTTAGTTTAAACACATATCTAACTATAGAATTTAAAGCTACTGTCAACTTTTGCATATCTCTAGTGTCGCAGTGACCAAAGATCTCAACACCATAAAAAAGAGTGGGAATTAGAATGGCTTTTGATATAAGCATCCTGATTTGCTGTGGTAAAAAGTCTTTTGATGTAGCGAGCTGACGCAACAAGCCATATGTTCGACCAGTTGCTTTGGAAATATGTTTACTCCAGCTCAAGGTATTATTGAAAGTAATGCCAAGATTTGTTGCCGACTCCTCATATTTTATAGGCTTGTTACTGATTTCAAGGCTTTCTAAACATCTGGTATCTATTGGCTTTTTACTAATTACTATGCATTTAGATTTTGAAGGATTTATGCTTAAGCCATTATCCTTCGCCCAGTTGTCAATAAGATAAAGGACATCATTACTTTTACTTACACAAACATTTAGTTGATTAACTGGACTACTAACATAAATCTGAACATCGTCTGCATATAAATGTACTTCACAATCGGACAAGACACTAGGCAAATCATTAACATATATAGAAAACAATAATGGTCCTAGTACAGATCCCTGAGGGACTCCCCTACTTAAATCGCTGAAACTTGATATGCAATTACCAGAAACTACTGCTTGCTGCCTGCCAGCAAGATACGACGAGATGA
>VNKF01008556.1:0-28587 GCA_008044355.1 Drosophila lacteicornis
CATAGTATTATTTCTTTAGCACGCAGTATATATGTCGGAACGATCGAAATCGGACTACTATATCCTATAGCTGCCATAGGAATGATGGTGAAATTAATGTAAAAAAAATTTTAACTTCTTTGTTTTTCAACGTATTTCTATGAATTTTGAGATATAGCAGTTTTTTATGGTTCTAGAATTACGGTTTTCATTTCATTAAAATCGGACCACTATATCATATAGCTGCCATAGAAGCGATCGGTCGATTTATATGAAAATGTAAAATTCTACATGTAAAATGTAAAATGTACAAAATACTATGTTTTTTCAACATTACTTAAATGGGTCGATTTTCAATGATCCAATTGCAGACTGCAAGGGTATACCAACTTCGGTTTACCGAAGTTAACTTTCTTTCTCGTTTTTGACTGAGTTTTGATATGAAAATGAAAGGAATTATTCGATATTTGAACTAAGGAAAAATATTTATGGATATTTAAATTTATATTTAAACAAATTATTACTTTTATTAATTATTAAAGGCTCTGTAAATAATCGTTATTAAAATTTAAATGAAGAACTCTAAGATCTGTGTGAAAAAAAGGCTTTGCCATTCTTTTTGACTGAGTTTAGAACTTCAAACCATAGGAAATATTAGTTTTATTATTATTAAAGGCTCTGTAAATAATATTTCAGAAAATTTAAATCGAAAACTTTATGATTTCTTTAAAAATTAAAATATAAGCTAATATTTTAGCTATTTTATTTATTAAAATTAATTTTTGCCACTGAAACCAGAGTCAGAGGAGTTCCACTGCTGCAAGCCCAGGCCCATTCCTTATATTATCCCATTCCCAGTTCCCTTCCTATTCCCATTACCACTCCATCTGCATCCCACTCTCCCCACCTGGCTACCCCCCACTCGAACGGAACGGAAGTTCTCATTAGATGGCTCGGGCGGTGCTCATAATTCGAATTCGAGTGGCCCTCGAGGCTGAGCCACCAAGCACTACATTTATTTACAACATGGCAATGCCCAGGCACTTGTCACAGACCCTTCCCCTTCCCCTTCCCCTTTCCCGTCACGTCTCCAGTTTCATTCTGCAGCTCCTGCAGCTCCAGCTTCAATCCAGGATCCGCCATCCTGAATCGTGGCGCTCCACGCCACCCTCTCGCTTCGGGCTTCATTTATGCCAATTTTTCAAACTAATTGGTGCTGTTGACATCTTTCCTTCTATTTTTTTTTTCATGGCAAAACTTTCCACTCGTGCCATTCACTGGGGGTACCGATGGGGGATGGCGGCCACTCCATGCCCCACTAAAAGCACTCAGCAATGAAATTAGTGCACATTGCTGCACTTACTCCTCTCCGCCTCCGCGCCTCCTGCCAATTTCTGGGCAACTTTTCCACCCATTTCTCCTGGTTATTTCGGCGACAGGCAAGGTGCACTGAGTACACAAATTTATTCAAGTGATTGACAGCCGCTTTAATCGCTGTTCGGGGGGGCGGCGAAGGGATTCAGGAAATTATCCTTGATAAGGGGGACTTTTTTGCAGGAGAAACCAGCTTAAAAGGGGTCAAAGTAGCTCAAGAATAATTGAAGAAAATTATTAATTAATGTGAAAATTAAGTCAATAAATAATATATGTAAATAAGAGACTCAGTTAGGCTAAAAAATGCTCGGAATGTACAAATTAATAAAGATGGAAAAAGAGCACAAATTACCTCAACAAAAACTCCAGAATATTATTAATTAATGGGAATTAAATGAAGTAAATTAATAATATTTATAACAAGAAACTTAGTTAATTTTATAAATACAATAGAAACCTAAATACAAATATTAATAAAGATACCAAAAGATACAAGAGTCCAGTAACCTCTATAATTTGTTTATTTTTGTATTTTTTTCGCCTAAGCCCGCTGGCTGTTTTTTAATTTTCCAGCTGAACGGTCAGGCTATAGTTTATCGCAAAAGTTCTAAAACGGAAAAACGGAAAAACGGGGAAATTTTTCCAGCGAGAAAAATGCTAAAAGGTAAAATGGTAACTGGAAAAACAAAGAATTATGCACCGCCAATCTGCGGGCGGCTGCAATTCCGGACAATGCCCAAAATGTAAACAATATTCCAAATTTCCACACTAACAATGCAAGAGAGAAGGGTGTGTGTGTGCTGGGTGTGTGCTTGGTGTGTGCCGGGTGTGCGGTGTGTGTGCGGCAGTTGAAGGTGCAAGAGCTGCATGGTCCGTTGCGCAATCAATTTTTGATGGACGTGCGAAATTTATGGTGAAAAATATTTGACTATGCACAATGAACTCGAACTGCGCCTCCCCCCAAGGATCGCGCAGGACACTCACCCAGGCCAGCCAAGGCAAAAGAGGAGCGGAAGATGGAGTCGGAGCAGGAGCCGGTGCCCAATGTAGGCAAAACCCAATTGGGCCTATGAGAGGACGACCAATGTGGCTAGCCATCGTCCTCTGGGCACCTCCTTTAGTACAAATTTTGGGCTTTGCCAGGCACTGAACAAAATAAATAATAAAATAAATAAATAATAAATATGTAGGTAATCATAATAATAGGAAAGTAAATAGTAAATGAATAAATATTAATATAAAATAAAAAAAATCAAATAAATGACTCTTAGCGATTGGTTCTGAACACGTATTTGTGCTCAGTTTAAAACCATCATCTTACATTTTCGTAAATTGTATTTTTTTTATATTAGCTAAATTTGTGGCTCTCCTTTTTCTGTTCTAAATTTATTTTAACATATTGTTACTGCAAATTACATGTTTAAATTAAGAGAAGATTTTTAAATAAAGCATAACAAATAAAATCAATGTCTAATGGGCTTACAAATAATAATAATCCAACTTGTTGAATTTTTTGGAAACTGTAGAACTTCTTATTAAGCCTGGAGACTTTTCTCTCAGTGCCTGGCTACACACAAAATATTGGCAATGTGTGTTCGACCCCACGAAAAGCTGGTATCCATGAATTTGTTATATTTTTGTTTAATTTTTACGTTTGTTGCGTATTTATGACGCCGAAGGGGGGATGGCAGTGCCTCAGTGCGGTGCAACTCTTTTTGGGCCAGCTTTGGTGGCATCCTGCAGCCATTGGAAGCCATAGGGAGGTCCCTTTGGAGGCTCAGAATCCTTTTTGATTTTCTTAAAATATTTTTTTGGTAACAAATCGTTCTTATTGTTTTCACTTTTCCCCCAAAGCGTCTTCAAATAATTTTAATACAAACTTAACTCTACTTTTAAATAGTAAATAATATATTTAAATTAATGACAAAGATTTCCCTATCCTTACAGGGTATCCCCGAGTTTATATGTTCCCCAGATCCATCGCTGGGGGATTTGTTGCAAATTTGTTGCACTTGTTGTGGGCGCTCTATGGAGCGTTTCGAAGCGCTTCCAGGCAATTTGCCGATGAACAATCAGCGCGAAATACAACATAAAATATTTAGCGGGCGTCCAAATAGCCGTGGCAGGCCCCCCTGTCCCTGTCCTGCCCCTGCCCCTGCCCCATGTTAACCCCCCGAAGCCACGCCTTAGCCCCCGCCCCTCCGGTTGCTGCCCTGAATGGTCAGCGAGGCGCTGGTGTTGCTGCCGCTTCGTTACCTCGGCGCGGCGCGCGTTTGATTTGATTTATTTTGAATTTGCATATTTGGCGCCCGGCTAGCCCCGCTTTTTGCATTTTTAAACATGCTCCCCCTCTTGCCCCCTCCCGGTGCATGCTGCATACTTTCGGACGCCTCTGCATACGTGAGTGAACGAGATTTGAATTTTGAATTCGATTTTTGATTAGCTTCGCGCTCGACTGCACCGGGAATGCAGCTGCCTCTCTTCTGCTTAACCCTATTTTTGCACCCAATTTTCACCCATTTTCTAGACATTTTCCAGCAATTTTCCCCCATTTCCTTCACTTTTCCCCGTAATTTTTACACATTTCTTCCTAATTTCCACTGTTTTCACCTGGTTCTCTGGTTTTTCCTCCCAATATTAGTTGTAATGTAAATGGTCCTACAAATTAATAAATATAAATATAATAATATATATTTAACTTTATATATAATCTAAAAGATTATTATATTTGTTTAAAAATATAGAATGTAACTGAGAAATAAGAGAACAATTTTTAGCTCGATAAAATCTCTAGCTGTCCTTGGAATTTATTTTATAAACTTTTTAGTAGAACGAAAATATATAATAATACTATAAAATATTATAAAGAGTTCAAAGCCCACAGCATATATATTTTTACCAACTTTTATAACATTTCCCTCAGGCTTATACAAAAAATACTATATTTACTTATTTGCATGACATTTATAAGCCACTTTCAAGTGATTCAAGTGATTTCAAGAAATTCACTTTAAATTAAGCAAACCTCAAAGCAAAATAAATATATACACAAAGAGTTAAGTTGCCTCTCTGAAATATTTTTTATTTAAGCTCAAAATGTGGTCTAAGCCAAAGCCAAATTCACTTTCGTTCAACTTGTTTGGCTTGAAATAAAGCTGGCTCATAAATGTCCTTGCAATTTCACAAAACTTGCCTAATTGCTGGCTTTGGCTTGGGATCCAAAGGCTTTACGCTTTACGCTCCTTGCCAAACACGAAATTGATCACTTAAAACTATTAAAAGTGTTTCTGTCTGCTTCCTTTTTTTTTCTTTCTTTCATTTTTTGGTTATTTTGGCAAGGGACAAACTCGATTTAACTGAAAGTCTCTAAATCCGAAAACGGCAAATGAAACTGAAACTGGAAACCGAGAAGCTCGAGAGTGGAAAATGGCAGAGGGGAGAGGTAAATGGAGGAATAAACAAGTTATCAAATATTTTCGGCCATTTCTCCGGGGGGGAGCGAACTTTTGGCCAGCAGCTGGGCCATGCAAATTGCATGCAGGCCCGGATTTGGTTATTAGAATTGCATTGCGATTGGATTTGAAATTGAAATATTTAACACATTTTCCGGGGCCCCATTGGGGATATATGTGTGCATATTTCTCTATATTTATTCTATATTTTCTTTTTACGGCCATATGGCTCCTGCGGATTTCCATACATCGGATCGGGGATCTACTACCTGATGATGATAATCAGCACGATGATTACAGATGAGTGGCCAGCGGGAAAAGGAAAAGCGGCAAATGGAAATGGGAAAACTGGCCTGGCGCTGGAAAACTGAAAATTGCGCAATCAGGCGCAAACAACAAAAACAGATACCAAACCGAACTAAACGAAATAAAATAAAATAAAATAAAAGCCACTGAAATGAAATGGAATGAAATTAGGGGAATGGGAAGGCAGGGCAAGGGAAGCCAAAATCAGAGCAGCAGCAACAGCCCTTAGATCATATCGATGCCAGTCCCTAGGGGCAGGAAAACGGAAAAACCCCCGTCCGTCCGTTGATGAGAGATGAGATGAGCCCAAGACAACGGCAGTCACTACACTATGCACTGGCACAAAAAATTAAAACAGCAGTTTTAATAGGGATTCTAGTTCTTTGGATTATAGAAATAAACTGCACAGAATAACATTCATTAAAGCTATATTTTCTCAAGAAAATTACCTAAAATGGAAGTAAAAGAGTCCCTGAAGTTTCTCTTTTACTGGAAAGATCCTATAATTATCCCTTTATTCAAATTCTATGCAAATTATTAGCTTTAAAGCTGGCAATGAAATAGTTTTAAAATAATTATTCAGTAAGACAACAACTTAAACTTTAATTAAAAGACTTTATCTGTTAGAGAATGGGTTCAAAATATAAAAAAAATCGCATATTTTGGCTTTAAAAGGCTCTTAAGAAGACCTCATCGAAAAATATGATTATTTTTAAAAAATCAAAGTTTAATAAAAGCATAACTAAGCCAAAATAGCATATATTTCAGTTTGGAAAGCTTTTCTCTGCCAGTTTTTATTGGCTTAAAAAATCTGCATATTAAGTTTAAAAATTAAAAAAAATTTTTTTTTTGAAAATTTGAAAATTTTAATGATGTAACCCCTTACAAAATTTTGAAAAATTTGTCAAATTTTTTTCGTTGGTTTTTTTCAATATTTTGATTTTATTTAATAAAGATTTTAATAAGAAATCGGAAAATAAACGGCTTTTGGGTATCACTCTATTTTTGGCAATAGGAGACTCTCAAGAAGACCCAAAATTTGCGCATTTTTATGGTAAACAATTATAATTTGTTAAATATTAATAACTTTCCTAATTTAATTATTGAACAAATTAGTAAATATATTTACTAAAAGTTATGTAGATTTAAATATATAGAACTTTAGCTCAAGATAAGAGGATTTATCAAAATATTTCCAAAAATCATCGAAATTTACTTTAATTTATATTATTAATTTCATTAAAGGATAACTACAAGTTTATTACATATATTTTCGTGCTGTGCAAGGACAACAACTAGGACAACAACCACTGATAAAAGTATTTCAATTAGTGATGGCTAATGGTCGCATACACGAGGTCCTGCGAGATATCTACGCCTCCTGCGAGGCGAGGCGAGGCGAGGCGCCTGCTCTTGTTGTTCAAATCAATATACATAAATGATGGCATCTTAAATAATTTGCAACTTGCCGGCTGCCGCAAATGT
Source organism: Drosophila lacteicornis (assembly GCA_008044355.1). Lineage (NCBI taxonomy): Eukaryota > Metazoa > Arthropoda > Insecta > Diptera > Drosophilidae > Drosophila > Drosophila lacteicornis. The sequence continues at coordinate 6,597 of VNKF01008556.1, forward strand.
ACATAACAACAACATGTTGGGTATATAAACACTCGTGTACTTATATATATATAAATAAGTATGTATTTATGTGTGGCGATGCTGTATAAGATAGATGGTGAATGTGTCTCTCGCTTGAATGCCTTATTTTCACCCTCGGGGCGACAACGCCAACGCCAAAGCCAAGGCAAAAACTCGGGGAAAAAAGCAATAACAAAATTGGTCAGAGGTGGAGTTAGAAGGGGTTTCTTAGGTCGTAAAATATCCCACTTGTTTTTAAAATTAATCATAAATTGAGACTTCATTCTATTTTCCAAGTTTTCTATATAGTTTAAATATTTTATACACTAAATATTTTTTTTTTTACTTTTCCGTTGAGCGGAAAAGTTTGTGATTTAGGGATTTAGAGAAAAGATTTTTTAGCCACATAAGTCCTTAGATAACGTTTTCTAAAAACTTTTCAACATTCCATTTATCGGATATTTCAAATCTCTAAAGAATGTGACAAAAAAATATGCAATTCAATTAATATATTACACAAATTCAGTGTAGATTTATTAATTATTGCTTTTTGCAATGAAGAGTCTCATTGTTTAGTTTATAATTTACTATTTTAATCTTAAACCCCCCGTAACTACTTTCTGGCGCCGCCCATGGCAAAGAGCAAAAAAGGTAAAGTCTGAAGGAGGAGGCAGAAGCGGCACAACAATGGCGGCTGAATCTGACGGCGGTTGACACGAGTTCTCGTCCAAAAAGCTCAAATTGAAAATAACCGAAGAAAGCCCAAGGGATGTAAGCGAGCGGGGGGAAGGGGGGGTAGAAGTGCGGATAAAAAATACCCAAGCAAAAAATAAATAACACTGCACAAAATGCGAAAAAATGGGAAGAAGAGTAGGCACTCTCTTCTCGCTCGTCTTAGTGTGGCCGTAACTGTTTGTTTGCTTGGCGCGGTAAGGTGGACCCTGTTTACCGAAAATAAAGGTGGCCAGACTTCTTGAATTTATTAAAATATTTTATATTTATTTTTAGTGAGCAATAAGGGCTTTAAGCTTATTATTTTTAAACAAACATATGTTTCAGCTGAAGCCAGCTTGCCTTTATTTTTATTTGAAATTCCCATCAGGCAACGTGTAATTTACATATTAAAGGGACTTAAATCCAGGGGAGTAGCCCGGAAACTTGTTGAAACTCGGTCAGTCAAAAAATGGGTTTTTGTGTGTAATTCGAGTAATAAAGCCTTGACTGTACCCATTGTTGTGCATATGCTTGTATTTTTTATTTTTTTTTTGTCTGTGACGATCAATTGCCTGATATCACAACAATAGAAGAGCAGTGGCACCCTAAAAAATAAACAAACAGCAACGGCAGAGCATCGCCAATGCCAACACCCAACGTCATCATCGGTGTCCTGGAAATCATCATCATCATCCGGCGAGCTTCTATATTACTTTTAGGAGCAGGAGGACAGGACACGCGCTGCCATTTTATTAGAAAACGCCATGTAAAGCGACGACGACGTCGGCGAGAGCAAATTCACCATTTTGTCACAAAACAAGCGGGCACACACACTCGCACTGGCATTAATACACCCCCTGTCGCACACACACACTCGCTCGCACACCTACTTTCACCCCTGGGAAGGCGGGCGACTTCCATAAACATCCAGTCAACGACGCTGGCAAACAAACAACAACAGCTGCTCAACTCAACTCAACTCGGCTCAGCTCACAGCTCACAGCTCACCGAGCTCACAGCTCAGCCCCAACCCCTAATTTCTCACCCCCATCTCGCGCCTCTCACCTCACACCTCACACCAGCGGCGAGGGTGACAAATCTAAAACGCCGGCGCCGGCAGAGCTGCGAAACTCACCACGACAGCGACGCTGGCCGAGACAGCGCCGCACGGAAACCAACCCCTAATCGCTCTCTCCCCGGCTCTCTCTCGGTCTCTCTCTCTCGGCCGCGCTCTTCGATCCGAGAGTATGCCGTCTTCGGTGGCCTTTAGAGCCTTCACTTGGCCAATGGTGACACATGACCACCAGGAGTGGCGACACCACTAGCACCACCCCTTGGCACAGTGGGTGGCACTATTAACGCCACCCCTCCTCCCCCCACTCGCCCCTAGGGAAGTGCTTTATTTTTTGTTTTATTTTGTTTTTTTCTTTTGGCGGTTCAAAACTATCCGAAAATGAGGCAACAAGTGGTGGCTCGACATACAGATCGTTAGGAGAAAGCTGGAAAAACATTTCCCAATTAATTAAAGAGTTTTTCATGTTATTTGTTTCGCTATAATATGTGTAAATTGTTAACGCTTACATGGTTTACACCAGGGGTCCGCACCACTACAGTCAAATGCCAACATTGCATTTGTATGAGTGAACATCGAACACTCTATGGCTAGATATGAGAAAAAAAACAGCTAAAATATATTGTTATATGGCAACAAAATTAGCTATAACCTAAAAACTAGCTATTTAAAGCTAAAAAAAGCTAAATTTAGACACATAATTACAATTAGTCTTCACTGATTCTTCTGTTCTCTTTTGTGCATACTATGCGTGAGCGGCAGCGACGCCGACTGAGAAAAATCCTATCCCGCGGGATAGGGCCGTGCGGACCCCTGGTTTACACTCAATTATAACCTTAATGCTGTATTAATAGATAATATAATTATTATTATTATGTAAGCTATATTGAATAGACATTAAAAATAAACAATGGTTAACTATAATTATGCAGCAAACATTTCCTAGTCTGACAGGGTTTAATGGTTAATTATTATAATATTTATATTTAATAATTGAATACGATTTGAATTCTACAAAAAGTCACACTGAGTTAAGCGGAAAGTGTTGCTTACTCTGTTCTTTGAAAATAAATAAAGGTAATTACAATTCGGAAATCATTTATTTTGTTATATAATTTCATATGCAAACATTCTTCAATTTAAAATAATTTTTTTAATATTCTACTTCATATAAAATAAGGATTATTATAAATAATTAGGTAATTCCCTAAATGCAACCCAAAACTGTGCCAAAAATATCTTACAAAATAAAACCAGCTTACACTTATTTTGATTACTTAAATATTCCCTTGCTTACATTAAGATAATTTTATTGATTTTAAAAGCTTAGCAATTTCTTTAACCCCCTAAGTTTAATATAATAAATAAATAAATCCCTTGCAGTTTTAAGACTATCTCGAGGCGATCATGAATACCCATTGCTCTCGGCAAAATATCCGCAGCTGAAATGCAATTTCTTCGCGGCATAACAACCCTGTCTTCGGCCAGCGGCGCGAAGAGAATCCACCCCTAAGCGAAGTCGCCGAAGAAGAGCAGCCCCTTTGCCGTTTCTTGCCTTTTTGCTGGGAAGCCACCACAGCGACAGAAGCGAAGGAAGGCCGTGGCGCGGTGTGGTCGCTGGCCCACAGGTGGCGCCGGCTTGCCACCGCTGTTAGCGGACAGATGGCGGCAGTGTGCAAGGCCTTGTTTTGTTTATGAAATAATTAATTATAAAATTTAAACATTAGGTACTAGAGCTATTTATATTTAATATTTATTTTAATAGGTTTTGACATGAGGTGCTTTTTAACATTTTTGCTCTTATCATAACAATGTCAATTATACCTTTTGTCTTTGGTTTCATAATTATTATTATTAATTATTTATTTATATATATTAGTTTATAAAGATTTTAACATTAAATATTTAAAGAAAATATCCAATTGTGTCTTTAAAATGTCTGAACTTATTTTTATAAGAAGTTTGTTTCGTATTGAAAACTGCTAATAAAAAAATTTAAGAAAATATATTTCTGATGTGAATATACTCTTAGAAATATCTCTAAAATTAAAAACGTATAATTATTACAGAGAAACCTATAAATAAAAATTTAAAAAATTCTGAATTTTTGGATACTTTCTTTTTCTATTCTACAGTAATTTCTGATGTGAATTTACTCTTAGAAATATCTCTTAAATTAAAAACGTATAATTATTACGAAGAAACCTTTAAATATAAATACAAAAAATCAGAATTTGTAGATACTTCCTTTTTCTTTTCTTCAGTTATTTCCTTTACTTATATCATCTAATAAATTTCTTAAAAACCTTGTTGGTGTTAGTTAGTTTCCTATTTCTTGATAAGACAAGGTAATGGACTGAGGGAGATGTATATTTTGTTGCCGGTCGAACAACCTTTAACCTAAACTGCCCACTGAGGCTGAGCGAAAAAAAAAAGGTTGAAATACTTAGCCAGCGTTGACAGGAGGACAGGAAAAAAGCGGGGTTGCCGGGTGGGAGTGCATAAATTTCCGCCCCATCGCCATGTGTGTGTGTGTGGGTAGAGTGTGTGCGTGTGTGGCTGGGGTGGAGAACAACAAACAGCTGGCGGTCATATTTTCCAGTCAACAAGGCAGCAACAAACATAACCAACCGGTCCCGGTCCCAGCCCCCGTAGGATCCCCATATCCTTAGCATCCTTTCCATTTTCGGCCAGCTGCCGTTGGCTTTTAAGCAGAAACTCACACAGCAGCAGCAGGAGTGGGAAAAGGAAGGAGCACTCTTTATTAAAGTGACCCCAAAATGGAGCTACCCGGGACTCGGACGCATTCCCGTCATTCCCGCCGAGAATTTCCACATGAAGTGCCCCCACTGGAGCTTGGAGCTTAATGTGGAATGGAGTCCCAGACAAGACACACTGCCGCCGCATTCCACTCTTATCACTAACCTTGCCACGGTATGTCAAGTATTAATTTCCCGCACATTTCGGTTTCCAATTTAATCGAAAATCATTAAAAATTTGATGGGAAAAATGTCGGCAATATGAGCAGAAAAATTCCAGGAATGTGGGCCAAGAAAAAATATAATAACTATCACAGATTGTACAGGAAATAATATTTAAATAAAAAGTTTTTTGGGCTGTTATTTATTTTTCAAGGTTTATAATTTCTTAAGATAAGTTCTCTTATTTGTTCAGAAAGTACTAAAATTTTAATCAATAGGCTAACAGCCACCAAATAAATAGATAATTGCCTGTTAACTTGGTAATAAGTAACTCAGTGTTTCAGCTAGGTAAAGGGCCTAATTTTGGTGCTATATCGACCATGTTCGGGCAGCGTTATCAACGCTAAATTTCATATTTTGGCCATTTTCCACGCCACGTCCGTATTTTGGCACACACGTACTTCTCTCTTCTTTTTTCTGGGGGGGGGGGGGGGGGGGGGGGTTTGGGAGCAGAAGGCGAACCAAAATGGCCGACTTTCGACCCCCCGCCTTTTGGAATTCCGCCCGATTTATATCCGCATCCGTATTCGAATCGCCAGGCTCATCCCCAAACCCATTCCCAACCTCCCTCTCATTTCCATTTCCATTTCCACTTCCAGTGCGAGTGGCAGTGCCCAGTGCCCCATCCTTTCCGCAGGACACACACTCAATTTTCACAGGCTGGCCAGTGAGTGCTGCGTGTGTGTGTCCAGTCCATAGCCAAAAGTTATGGATTCAACTTTTGGCCAATTTAATTTTCTCGCCTGAAACGGCTACACAGCAACGTCAGCAGCAGGAGCAGCATCGGCAGCCACTGCCCCTGACCCCTTCCCTGGCACCCAATCCTGGCACATCCTGGCACATCCTTTTTCCGCCCACCGAAAACATGTGCGTAGTGTAGTGCGTGTGCATTGTGAGGACGTGGTCGAGTGTGCTGTTGGCCATGGCTCATGAGGCCGATGATGCCGATGAGGCGGCCAGGCGGCCGATGATGATGACCGTTGCCGGAGAGTCAGCCCCACCAGCCCCACCCAAAGATCCCAAGCCCAAGCCCAAACCCACTAACCCATGCCGAAGCGAACCCAACGAGCCACTGAGAAGGTTTCACTGAGCGGAATTAAGGTGTTTTCTGTGTGGAAATATATATAGAAAAATTTATATTTAAGCTTAAAAATATTTTAAATTTATTTATTAAATTATAAATGAAGGTTTTGTATTTTTTAGTTTTAATTTAAGGTTTTAAGGCCCAGCAATCCTTTAAATTGAAGAATAATCAATGTGACTGAAGCCAAGTCCATTTACCTTTTATTTTAACCCACAAAGCCTTGAGTACCGGGTATTCCATAGGTGTTTTCTGTATATTAAAAAGTCTAGAAACAATTCTACTTAAGTTTAAATTACTTTTAAATTTTATTAATTAATTACTAGTTATTATTTTGTATTTTTTAGGCACTCCGCCTTGTTAAATTTAACTTTCTAAACCCAGTAACCCTTTATTTAGAGGAAAAATAATGTAATTTCATTAAACCTTTAATATAACTCACAGAGCTATTAGTACCGGGTACCCCAAACTCAAGCCGCTTTCTCAACAGCTTTCCTACTTTATTTTCTATGCATTAATTCCCTATTATTTCTTACAGTGCAGCTCTGAACTGGACCGAGGGATACTCGTGCTGAGGCCCGCATTTACAGATGATTTAGCTCATGTTTAAGGCCAGGACTCTTTGCTCTCGACCCGAGGCGGTGCGTGTGTGTGCGAGTGTGTGTGCGAGTGTGTGTGTGTGGACACATTGTGCCCCATTAGTTTCTGCCACAACAACAGCAGCAGCATCAGCATCAGCAGAAGCAACAACAACAAGGAGCCAGGGCCAAAAGGAGCAGCCGGGAAGCCAGGAAGGACATCGCCCGAAAATTTGCATCGAGCTCCTTTCTCTGTACAGAATTTGCGGAATGTTTGTTGCTTTCTCTCAGTCTGTGTGTGTGTGTCGCAGGATGTCCCCAGCTCCTCGCTGCTGTTGTTGTAATAAGCAATGTTTTATGCACGCACTCTCGGCAGGATTCAGGCAGGATTCAGGCAGGATTCGGCTGCCCACGATGGATGGCTGGCTGTCCAGTTCCACCCCCGAAATATTTACCGAGTACCCCGGCAGTGACCAGTTTTCCAGTCCATTTAATTTTGTAGCTAGCCCGCAGTTTTTCCTTTTTCTTTTCGGTCCTTGGTCCTCTTTCCTCGGTCCCTGGCCCTGGTGCAATTTGTCCGGCTTTGATGTGATGGCTTAATAAAATTAGTTAATGCCCTCCACATGGGGTGTGCGTATTTCCCAGTGTTTCCCAGAGTTTCCCTGCAATTGGCACTCTCTCCGACTCTGAAAGTTAAGGCAATTTCGAATGCCTGGAAAATTGTGTAAATCGATTGCAGCCATCGAAAACTATTTATGCATTTCAATTCCATTTATTACCCAGAACTCAGGACTCAGGTGACTGACTCAAATGCGCAATAGATGAGCCTTGGATTCGGGTTCCTTTCAACTGGAACTCAAATACAAGGAAATATCCTTCTGAGCTCACAGAGCAAATTACTTGTGTGTGGTTTGCTTATTTGGAACCTAATAACATTTGGGCTTTGCCTCAAATTGCTGAAAATTTTTAAGATTTTCCTGGGTAAATTTTAGATACAAGTTTTCCATGGAATAAAATATATTTTCTTTCACTTTTGGCTTAAATATCAATCAATTTCCAGTGAATAAAGCATATTTATTAAAGAACTAAAAGTTTATAAAGACTTATATGTAAGGCCAAGTTATCTTGTTATATTATAGATATTTCAAGGAACTTCAGAACTTAAATAAACTTATTTATAGCCCTTAGTTATTAACTCTTAGCTAATTTCCTTGAATTTCTTCTTAGATAATTTATAAATGAATTAAGTCTTCGTTCGATAACCAAGACGTAACCTTTGAGAGTCTAAAAATAAAGCCCGGTCTTAATCATATTAAATGCTCATGCAATCCAGCGGCTATTATTGGAAACGATCGATTGATTGACTGACGCCTTGTTTACGCTCGCCGTCCGGGGATTTCCCCTTTTTCCCGGACTTTCGCAAACCCACATGCTTTCGAGCCCACATCTTCCCCGGTTCCCCTGGTTGTTTTCGAAATTTTCCTATGCCCCAAGAATGTCGTCTTGGTCTTGTTCCTTCTTCCTTCGGGGAAAAGTCGGCAAAGTTCTGCAAAATAAAAAAAAAAGGAAACAAGCACGGAAAAGGCAACCGAGTACAGCTACTTTCAAGTTGAACTTTCACCGTATACACACACACAAGCACACACACACGCGCGTATACACACATGCTTAACCAAGCGAGCCTCAAGTGTGTGAGTTGAAGTGGAGCAACTTCATCTGACGCTCCTGCAACTTGGGGCTAACTTTTGTCCGGGGCGGGGTCGGGGGTTGGGCGATGAAAGAAAATGCCGACAGGACTGTCCCCGACAGAGGCGGCGCGGAAAAGGGGTGATTAGCAGAAAGAAAAAAGAAGAACAGGGGTGCCACAAAAATCGTTTTTGGTGACCAAAAGTACGCTACAGAAAAATATAAAGAAATTGGTAAGGAATTTTAGGTTTTAAATATTTCAAAGCATACTTTGGGCTGCTTTTTTAAGTGATTTCAAATCTAAAGAGTTTACAGATACGGTAATTTATTATTAGGATTCATAAAATAAACTAAATTATTAAAAGTAAAGCTTTATTAACACTAATGTTTATTTAAATATTTAAAAACAAGGAAATATTTGCTCTTTTTTTGTATAGAAAACATCACTTAATTTTAACCCACTTAATTTTTTTAATTTTTCACAACAAAGTCCTTGAGTAGCGATCACCCCTTTTCTCCCCTGCTCCGCCCCTGCCTGGTCCTGCATGTGGGTGAGTCTGAGTCCGTTGTTTGGTTTTGTTTAGCTTAATTTGTGCACTTGCTTTGATGTGTCGACTCGCTCTCACTCACCGAAGACCTCGGCCCGGGAAAATGAGGGACGCCTGCCATTTGCCATTTTATATATTTTTTATATATATATCACTTTCTTGAGGATGCTCTTCTTGGGGCCGCTTGGCGATTATCTGACGAGTGGCACTCCTGGCTCGTAGTTCAGGATTGAGCCGGTGGATCGGGGATTCACATTGCCATTCACCTGCTGCCGGGTGTCCACAGGTGTGAATCGCACACACACACATAAACACACACATAAGACATTTGGAGTGGCGGTACTTTGGCCTTTGAAAAAAAAAGGAAGTGAAAGAAGCTTAAAAGGATGTCCTCAAGAGCGGGTACTTCTTTCTAATGCCGCGAGAAGGGGTGCCATTAAGTGGTAACGAGCGTTTATAATATGAGAGAAATTATAAAGAAAATATTACAATAATTATAAATATAATTAAAAGAGAGTAGACTTAATAATTATAATACTAATTAATTTTAACGTGGTTTCCTAAGATTATTATCTACTCTTTTATTAGTTTCTTTATTTATAATTCGATTTTTTGTTTACTAAAACCTATGACCCAGAGAAAACCTCATAAAAAAATGGAAAGACAGCCCAGCCCGTTTTCCAAAACACCAATTCTTGGAAGAATCTCGGGGGCTAGAGGAGCCATCAAGTGCACTTGTCACGATCTAGGGGCAGACCTTTCTCTGGCGTCTTTCTAGGTGTGTGCCGAGTGTCGAGTGTGGCGTCAACGAACGGAGATAAGATCGCTCCCAATCCGAGTCGGAAACCGAACCCGAATCCCCAACCCAAGACCCAACCCCAAACCCACTTCATTCATAAAAATTTCAACTGCTTAATATGCAAGCTCCGTCTGTTTTATTTCCAACTCCTCCTCCCTAACCGGGTTTGAGGTAATTTCTGCTGTAATTTTCCCTGACTGGCCAATTGCCTTTCCTTTTATGAAGTGTCACGGGAAATTTTGTAATTTTCATATCAGGATTCGGACACAGAGTACCGGGGACAGACAGGCGTTTAAGGTGTCAGGTGCGATTGTGACACTCGGATGGGGAATTTGTCAGCAGGCACAATTTGGCCAAGTGTATTTTTTGGCCATTATGGAAATTGGCCCCGAAAACGCATGTAACGTCTGCCCATTTTTGGTTCTTGCCAATTTATGCCGCCGCACACTTGTGGGCCAACTTATGGCGCATAAATTGCCGGCCAACAACATAATTAATTTCAATTGACTCCAAAACTAACGCAAACTGTGCGGCGGGGCGAAAACTTCGGTTCGGCTTTCGGGTTTTCGGGATAATAATGCCTGTTTAGACAATATGTTCAATAAAACTTTCCTGCCTGCCTTGCCTCAGTTCCTCCTTCCCTGCTCTCGAATATGCAAAGCTGGTCAAAAGTTTACGGCTTTGCGGTGGCTGACAGTGTTGTCAACATGAAGCATAAATTATATACCTTTATAGAAAAATATAAATTAATTTAGAAAATAATATAATAACTAATAAGATATATTTAATATTGGAATTAAATTCTAAAATTCACCTAATTTAAACCAAAATTCCTGGCTTTAGATTTTCTCTCCTCCAAAGCTGGCAACACTGGCTGCTGGCGGGAAGGCAGGGTTGCTCTGGCTGCAACAACTGACCCGCCAACATTGTGTAAGCGAAGATTTATGAGAGTTTGCCCAAAAACTTGCGCACACACACACGGGCGCACACACAGGGTCGCACAGACAGCCAGCCAGCCACATGCAACGCTGCGTCCGCTTTCGTGACTGTACTTCCGCTGCGGCAACTGTACTTTTGCGCCATGTGTGGGACGCCATTCCCTGTGTGTGTGTGTGGGGCAGGGGCTGCAATTTGCATAGAAAGTGTCGCCACAAATTTCGACCGGAGGCTGCTGTGCTGCTCTGTGTGCTGTGTCCAACCTTTTCTTAATTTGCTGTGAAACTATTGTCAACAAAGCGTGGCAAAGCGTGGTCTCTGGGACCGGAGAGCTGGAAAGTCCGGATCTGCGGCGGAGCGGCGGAGCTTCGCGGCTTTGGCCAAGTTAAATAGCCTGAAATTGTTCGACTTCCGGTGGCTGCTTCTGCGGCCGGGGCCTGTGGATTTGCCCCGGGTCGTTTGTTTAAAATTAGACAAACAATTTTCCAAGATTAAAGATTGAAAACCTTCCTTAAATATAAATTGGTGAAGTATAAGATATATTCTCCGAACTTTTAGAAGTCTCTGCAAAGCCGCTTGCTATAAACATAACCTCAAAGTATGAAGAAGGTAACCTTAAAGTAAAGAAAAGGTATGCTTTGAAGAATTCAAACAGAAGGAATAGTTTGCTTTTTATATTAATATATTTCTTAAATTACAAATCAAATTCCAAAATCAAATAATGGTAAAAAAATGTGATACTCCAAACTCACAGAAGTACAGTCCCTGCAAAGGCAAACCACAAATGGCTCCGACACTCAGTCCTAACCATTAAATCTCTAATTTCAAGTGGTTAATGCAATTAATTCACTTCGAGGCCCAACTTAGTTATGAAAACGATATAAATCCGAGTATAAATGGGGCTCCGAATTCAAATCCAGATACGAATGCCCGTAATTTTCCGTTTGGCTGCCATTTTGTGGCTGACATAAACCCCATCATCATCGTCGGGTGCCTGCCTCTGGTGTCTTTCGTGCCTGGCAAAAGGGCAAAACTTAAACACTTAATCTTTTCATTTAATGTTAATTTGTTTGTTTTTATCGACATATTTCCCCCAACTCCAACTCTTCGGTGGTTTTTTAAGCTTGTTACGACAACAAACTCATTTCACGTTATGACAAATTGCTGCCAATCAACATAATTCTGTGGCCAGGGCCACCCGCAAGCGGAAAGCTGGGGAGAGAGCGAAAACTTTTGCACGCGGCCAACACACACACAGCTCCTTCTGATTAAAGGGGCGTAGGTTTAAGGGGTTTTTTAGGAGGTTTTTAGGGGGCGGACAGACCATGTTCCTTTCCTCTGACAGACGTTATGCCTCGCTGGCGCTGCTCACTTTAACGCTCATTGCTATTGCCACGCCCACTCATCAGTGTCACTAAATAAGCGCGAGAGCCTCCGTCACCGAAACGATGGCAAAAAATAAAGCAAGAAGAATATATATATATATATATATATAATAAAAAAGATATGCACAAAACGAAATGAAGCGTCTTCCCTTAAGCCACCATTTAACCCACCAGACACCGCCCAAAATCCACGTTGTTGCGGTTGTCGTTGTTAGGCTATGACCTCGAAAACAGTTGACAGTTTGAGTTGTTTTCGAAACGGGCCGCGGGCAGCAGGCGGCAGGAGATTCAAGGTGCACTTAGAGAAAAGTATATACAATAANTTCAAGGTGCACTTAGAGAAAAGTATATACAATAAAATGGGTTTAAAAAACAACAAGAAATCAAGTTTGAAATTCACTTGGGGAAATTTTTGAAGGCTAGAAAGAGCTTATGGCAAGTTCTTAAATATTTTAAGACATCAATTTTAAATAACTTTGACTCTTCGATATTTTGTGCTTTAAATTTACCTTTAACTTCTACTTAATTAAAAAGAACAGGGTTTTTAAATAGATTTCTCTATTGATTTACTTTTTCTTGGCGCCCAACGTGAGCAGCGTCGCTTGGCTAAGTGTGACCGTTTGCTCTCTTACAAAAATTACCTGTACACCGTGCAGAAACACTTGTTTAATATTAAATTAATACTAAATACTTCTATCAAATCTTTCTTATTTAAAATAAAATGCAAATTTTTATTTCCTGTGCACAAAAATATATATTATCGGGAGTATGCCAGTGGAGGATCCAACTTGAAACTGCCTGAAATTTCAGGACTCCTTTTTGTGATAATTGCGGCGCATGAATTACAATTAATTCGCAAGGATTCGTGCCGTTCGTTGCCACCGCCGCTGGCGGTGCTCCGACTGACTTTCCGCTCTGTCCGCGTGTCGTTAGCAGCGCCTGTTTATTATTCCGTTAATTTTTCCAGCTCACCCAGAGCCACACCCACCACCTGAAGCGCCCAAAGGCCCACGAGGAGTCCCAACCCAACCCAACGAGCTCCTTGGCTCGGTGGCGCTGTCTCCTTGGGGCTAACTCACCTTTTGTGGATTTCCGACATGCAAAGCGGCGGTGACATCGCCGAAAAGGATCCTTTTCGGCCGACCCAAGCAGCCAATATAGATATGGGGCCAGGACCAAAGCCGCCAACAAAACACGCAGCACTTGGGAATGGAAATGGAGGTGGTGCTAGTGGTGCCCCCAATCCGCTGGTGCGGGTGGTGTCAACACCCGGCTATGGCAACCATTATGGCGCAGCTTATGCTGATTAATATTGATGTGGCGATGTGCCAAGAGGAGCACTCCTCGCAAGGTGGTTGGCCAAAGCACTGCGGTTTCCACTATATGGGATGTAGGTATATACTCGTATGATGGAGGGTTCTTGGAACCTAAGATTAGCTAACAAATGGATTTAACCTGAAAATTGGGATATGCTTTCTTTAAATCTCTACTAGCTTCTCGCTATTTATTTACTCCTTCTCGCTGTTTAAGTATTGCTTCTTGCTATTTATGTATTTCTTGTCGATAGACAGTACACTTTTCTGTAGATGTTATGCCAACTGACTTATTAATAGTGGGACTTTTGAATACAAATTCCAACAATTAGCTAACAGCTGGAAATAATATACATTTTTCCATAGTTACAAAGAATTTATAAGATAAGATTTTGTATAGTCTTTTTTATTTATTTCTCGTTACTTTCCTGCTTTGCTTAGTTTCTTGAAACCTACGATTAGCAAATCGATAAATTTAATCTACCTTCTCTAATTCTATACTCTCTATTTAAGTTTAATTATTAGACAAAATTTAGGTTAACCTCTCCTCTCTCGTTGCCTTCCTCCAATTCTTTGTTCCCTTTTTCCCAACCAATTAGCATTTCAACTCTGCGATTTTTCAAAAGTGAACTCTTTTATTTTATTTATTTTTTTCCTTTGCCGTTTTGCACCACCGACAAAGGCCATGAGGGGGAAAAAAGTGGTTGGGCAGGAGCCACAAATTTTTATTGCTGTTGTCATCGCTTGGCAAACACTCTGCTTGGACTCGGATTTGGATATTTGGGCTCGGGATTGGGCCTGGACTTGGACTCGATCGCGCCAGACGCCAACCCGCTGTGATTTTATGAGCCGCAATTGCACAAAACATTTCTATTGAGTCAGCGTAAAAAAATAAGCAGCCACAACGGAGTCGGTGGGGTGCTCTCTAACCCCTCTCCCTGGCACCCGGACACCCCTGGCTTATGATTACTGTGATTATGCCGCCGTCGCCGACGACGAAGTGCGTTCACGGAGTTCCGTTGCAGCAAGTCGGACGTGTGTGCACTGAGAGGTAATTTTTATAAATTTTGTATAGCTTAATTTCAAGGAAAACTAGGTTAAATAATTATATTTCTTATAATGTAAGCCTTAAAATGAAAGATAAAATATTATAAAAAGGAGAAACCCTTTTTAGAGTAAACTTTTAGGAGTTCTTTGCATCTTTGCTTGAGTTTCTTGCCTTTAATCTTTAATATTTTAATAGAAAAAACCTTTATCATAAATATTATATAATTTTACTTCAGAAAATCTCAAAAAATATTTAAGATTTCTGTAATAAATCTTTTTTTAATCATTCCAAACTAAAAAGAATAATGTTCTTAATTTAAACACTTTTCATCCTTAAAAAATCCAAAGATATTATAAGAAACCCCATAAAATCTCCTATTGAGAATACTCTCATACCTTTACCCATTTTCTTCCAGTGCAGTGGAAGGGGTGGCCGGATCTGGACGTATCGCTTACGCTTAGCAATAATAACAACTGATTTTCGGATGTATTATTACATTTCCCGCGGCGAGCGCTGCCGCCGCTGCACCCAAATTATCACAGCCACCCCCGAAGGAGGCCAAAGGCAGCCAAGGAACCCGGGGAATCCCAGAAGCTGTCAGGGGTAAGGGTTACTCTCTCTGTGGTTTTTGAGGCGCAGAAACCACAGGGTCTCCGTTTGGTCGGACAGCTTCCTGGACTCCGGACTCTTTCCGGATAAGCTTTTATTTAGCGACTTGGACTTGACGAAGTTACGCAGCTCGGAAACAAAGGCAGGCTGATTGTGGAGCGCGATTCCATTCAATTACCATCGCATTTTGTCACCCCAAGAAAATGGAAACGGATCACCTGCTGGGCACATTGCGCTTTTGTCAAAAAATAAGAGAGACACCACTCCATGGAATAACCATGATATGGCTACGCATCATCAACCAGCATTGTCTCTCCTTCTAGTTGAGACGACACTTTAGCAATTTTCGGGAATAAAAACAGCTGTGATTTTAAACACTTTTCCCGGGAAAATAATTGAAAAAGTCAAGTGTTGCGGGGCTTAAGATTTCCTGTGTTGCGAATTACTTGATAATAAGTAAAGGAATGCTTGATTATAGTGCAGGGATTATAGTGGATTAAGGTCTTAAATTATATTAAAATGATAAATGTAAGCTAGTTTTAAAAGCCCTTGAATATTTTATAATGTATTTCCAGTGAAAAAAAAGTTATTTCTTCGGAAATAACTTAACGTTAGATAAGAAAAATATTTCTAAATAATTATTATTTGGCTTTTCTCTCTTCGAGAACCCCAGATACTGAGAATGAACTCCTCTAGCTGCATTTCCTGGAATTTTCAAGGCACTCAGCTGACTCTCTCTGTCTCTAAATCCTTTCCAGTTAGCTGAGGAACACGTAAAGCATTTTGCTGTTTGCCTGGCCAAAACAGGCTCCTTTGAGTCCCTGGCTCCACGCACTTCTATATATCCTGCGCTATCCCTGGCTAACCCCACTCTGCCCAGCCAACAGACACAACTCGATTGGTTCAAGTTTCCATTGTGGTGACCCAATCAACCTCAAAACACTGGACAAAAATGGGTCATTAATCACTTAAATAATTAAATAAATAATAAATGGTAATTCTCTTTCCTTAAAATCAATTTGAACCTTTGTAAAGTTATAGGTAATATTTTAATGAATATTTTATTTAACATTTATATTTCTCCCTCTTTTCTGTCAGTGTCCTGCTGTCCCTCCTGTGCCTCCTTGTGTGTGTGCTAATGACGAGCAAGAGTTCACTTCGATGCTGCCAAATTGCACTGTGTGTGTGTCCTGCGTCCTGTGTCCTGTGTCCTGGCCACTTCTGGTCAGTTCAGCTGAGTTCGCTTCGTGTCCGCTTCCGTTGCTCTGCGGAGTTGCAACTGACGCAGTTCCAGGAGCAGGTGGAGAAGGAGGTGGAGTCCTTGTAGGAGTGGCCAGTGGCCAGTGGCCACCACATTTCCGCTGCAGTTGGGCATTCGGAGGATGGCCTGCAATTTGAGCGCTGGCATCGCATATTAATGGGGTCGCCGAGCGAGCGAGCGAGCGAGCGGTGGGGGCGTGCCAGAGACGGATCCCGAATGTCCTGATGATGTCCTGCATCATTCGCATGCGTGTGGCAGGACATCAGAGCATCAGAACAGCAACTCAAGCTGACCGTCGTCGTCGTCGTCGTCGCCGTTTGCCGCCATTTAGTTCATTAGAGCATGAGTGTTCTACGGCTGCACGTACTCTTCAGGGGTGAGGGGCAGATACACTCAAAGAAATGGGTTCTAAAGGGGTTTTAATATTAGCCAAGAGTGTTTGAGTATTTATTATTAAATTGGATATACTAAAAGTATCAATTAAAGCGGGTTAATTGTTAGATTTTGCTATTATCACTTATTATTATTTTATTTTATTTTTTGGTCTGTGTATTTATCCAAGGATGAGGTAGGTGTACCATGTCAGAGTGCTCCACTACGCATTTACGTGATTAATCAGCTGGCCACGTGTGTGCATCGCTTTCAGGGATTGCCTTTTGCCATTTGCCAGAGCCGAGAATATGCTCCCAAGTCATGCAAAGTCCAACGGCCACGGAACATTCTAATTGCTCCAAAGAGACCGGGTACGAGGAACCACCGCAGAAACCACTTCAAGCCAGACGACGACGGAGATCCATGGCAATGGATGAATCTTTAAGCAGCAGCCAAGAGCAAGAAGCCTCCGCTCTGATAATCTGATGGCCGGGGGATCCCCGCTCTTGGCAGTCACTTAGGCGAGGCGAGGATGCAGGACGTGCTGGTCAGCTAGGAGATATATATATATATTTATAAATAAAAAAGGAAATATCATAAGAAAATATATATATTTTTAGATTTCCGTAAATTTTTCTTAAGAAATATTTATTTCAAAGCAAACAACCTTAGAAAACTCACTTAAAATACCCCAAATTAATACATAAATCATCTTCTGTTAATTACTAAACATTTTAAAACTCGTTTTAAGTAAAAATAATAAACAAAATAAAGGCAAGAGTGGGTGCTGTTGTCACCTGATTGATTTATCAACCCAGGCAAGTCCGCACCAGGCCACTTTATCGATCTCAAAAAGGAAGACCAAGATTCGAGTGGCTACTCCCCTGGATTCTGGAATGTCAACAGTGGCCTTTGTGGCAGTTCCAAGGCTCTTGAGCCCGATCTTCAGATCTATATATATATATTTTCTTCAAGGATAAAGAGGGGGGTGTGCTAACGCCGGAGCGGATCTCCATTGGATCGGTTCGGGGGCATTGTTTCGGTTCGGGCAAAGCCAACTTATCAAACTGACACCCAACAACTGCAAGAAATTCCAATTTCAATTCCGATCGATTCGATTCGGTTCTTGTGGCCGAAATGTGTGTTCGTGCTAAAAATTATAGGCAGGCCAACTGGCCAACTGGCGTAAAACCGCAGAAATGCAGAACAAAAAGGCCAGAAAGCACAGAACAGAACGGAACGGAGTGGAGAGTCGGAGAGTCAGGGCCCAGACCGGCATAATGCAGCAGCCACCGTGTGAAAAGGCCGTCAGGTGTAGTGGCTTGTGGGGATTGCCGACGCAGCCACTCCCATGCCAGACTTTTGACCTTTTGAACTGCCACTGGAAGCCACCGAACTACCGATGCATTTAACCAAACCAATTTTACCATTAGGGCCAACACTTGGCCACCGGCAGACGTCCATCGATCGATCGATCGTTTGGCATTGCCTCGTCTGCAGCGATCGCGGACTACTTACTTCTATGCCTATGGCCTTTGTGCCTTTTGCATGCACTGGAGAAAATTTAATTTAGATTCTAAAAAAATATGGAAATAAATAAGAAAATATATAAGGAGCGTTTTATGCCTAAGTAATTCGAATATAAAGTTAAGAGGTATTTCCATGTAAAAGAAACTAAATTGTTTAGATTTTCTTTATTTCTTTTTATATTATATATTTATTTCTTATATAAATATGTATGTATATTTCTACATTTTATAAATAATGATACGTATGTTGAATATTTATATAATTAATTATTAATTTGTATATGTACTTTGTTTACTCTAAAATGAATCCATAATGGAAAGAGCATGATGTGTCTAGTTGACTTCTTTGAGATATTTTTAAATAAATAATTAAATAATAAATAATATGTATGCTTTTGGTGGGTTTTATGTATAGTTTTTAGTATATATTTGTATATTAATTATTTTTTCTGTAAATTTAAACTGTACCACATTTATTTCCGAGTGCATTCCCCGCTGTTGTTGTGTGTGCGGCTAATTGATCGGTTCCAAATGGCCGATCGCACGTAACGGCAGCCACATATGCTCAGCTCGGCTCAGCACGGATGGGATCTGAGATCCCAGAACTCGGAACGTAATAGCCAGATGTTAAACAGAAAAAACTATGGGAGAAACTAGCTAAGAAATCAGCTATTTAAAGAAGATAGAGCTATTTAATAGAAGGATTAAGCCAAAGGAATAAATTGTAAGTAAAATATCTTCAACTATTTCTTTGACTTCTTTTAACTTAGATTTATTTCACATTTATTTCAGTTCCATTTAAATTAGAAAATAAAATATCAAAAAATTTAGCTTAATAAAAAACAAGCCATTGTGCCATCCCTGACCTCTTCCTGGCTCAAAAACTCTAGACGAAGACGACATTCTTCTATGCGATCGCATCACGCGATAGGCCTTAAAGGGCAGCAAAAGGCAGACCGCTCGCTGGCCCCTGCACCGCCCAAGACCCCGCCGGAACCCTAGGAAGAAAGACCCCTCGAACCCATTGAGGCGTCACAAGCGGGACCTGAGCCCAAAAAAATATCCCTTCCAAGTGAGTGCGAGCTTGTGCCGCTGCCGCGATCTTGGATCTTCAAAGTTAGAAGATCTGCCAGACCCAGTTTTATTATAAGCTTTATTAGGGTAATGTCTAATAGATAGAAAATTAAATTTAAAAAAATTAATGACAGGAAAAATTATAGAGAAAAACAAGCAGCAGGATAAAAAATCATATTAAAATCATAAATAAATACTAGTTAGCAAGTTAATGGATTTATATTAATATTTTAATCAAATTTAATCCCAAAACAAGCTTAATCAAAATGAAATTCACTTCCCCTGGCCATGGGTTAATGGTAGAAACATAACCTTTGAAATATCAAGTGTCAAAAAGCGATGGCTTTATAATAATAAAGGCTAAATGGTGACTGTCACTTCGGGACAAGCTCGGAACAAGCTCCGGCACAAGCTATTCCTTTCAAAGTCAAAGGGCTAAGTGACATCCCTAAACGATTCCTAGAAAGATACACTCTTCCCTTGATCCTCTGTCAGTGGCAGGTATCCTCATCGCAGTGACAGCCGCCAAGTCAGCCCGTTTTTATTTTACTTTCTTGCTGCTCGCTGGCAGCCTCCGAAAGGTTCATTAGAAAATTGCTTGAAACGTATTGAAAACGCATTAGCCTGATGCCTTAATCCTCTCCGCCGATACAACCCCCTGGCAGGGGACTGCTGCCCATCTGGCAGAAGGCATTTGCTTTTGCCAAATCGTTGTAATTTACGAAATTGACACTCGAAAGATTCCCGAATTGCGGGGTCAGGTCCGAGCCACCCCAGCAATTAAATTGTGCGGGCCCATATGGAACGGCTTCCGAGCGAGAAGATGGGTGGGAAATCGGACAGGGGCTGGGATCGGGGGTCAGTCCAGTGAACAATTTGTCACGGGGCAGCGTAAAAAGTGCCAATTGCAGGTCCGTTTCGCTGCGGGGTCAGCTGCTGGCCACTGGCCAGGCGTAAATTAAATCAACTCTAATGTCTTTAATTTGTTTGAGTCGTCGTCGTCGTCTGCGGGGCAGCCAAGTGTGCAGTGATGCGTCCGCCAAGTCAGTCAGTTAGTCACTCAGTCGCAATTCTCGATATTGCACAGAGAGAAATTAAATTTAAATCCGAGAAGTGACAGCTTGACAGAGAAGTTTATTGAAAGAGTGACCCTGCTACTAGAATTTATTTTAATTTAAATCATACAAGTGTGACCTTGCTACAAGGAATTATAATAAACAAAATCACACAAGTGTGGCCTTGTTAGTAAAAGTTATTTAAATTAAAATACCACAAGTGTGGCCTTGCTAAAGAAAATGAGGTGAAAATTAGGCTATTCCAAAGAACCTAATAAAGTAAAAGAAATAAGAATCAATATTAAAATTAATTTAGGTGTCAATAAATTAAGAAGGTTTACTGTTTCAACTAACTATAGAAAATCTAAATGAATATTATTATATTTTTGGTTCATAAGGAAATCCAAGGCTTTCTGTAAAGTTTTCAATTAAATTTAGGGAATTAATAGTTGGATTGGAGAAGTTTTAAATATATATTTATTGTATTTTCTTTTAAAAAGACTTGTAATATTTACTTATTAAATTATCTGTATTCCTGCAACATTTTCTCGCAGTGCCTTGGACCAATCGCCCAATCGAAGTCGCATGTCGTCGCTGACGCTTGGCCATAAATTTCGTATTAAATTGAGTGTTAAATGCTGGACGCAGCAGCAGCTACAGCTACATCTACAGCTACCCCCCATTCGCCCCCGCCCTTGTGCAGTCGTGCACAAGAAAGGAATCCCCTTTCCCCCTTTTATTTGTATTTTTTCCTCCTTATTTTGGGTCGCCGTCTCTGACTCTGTCTCTGTCTCTGTCCACAATCCGTCAGTTGAAGCCAATTTATTATGCCCGATTCCTCGATTGTTGCCTTTTGTCGTCGTCGTGGATTTCTTTATTGCTTGTACAGTGTTTTCACTGTATTGTCCTTAATTCTGTTGTTTTTAGCTGTCCTTATTGTCCTGAGATTTTTTATAGCTAGCTAAATCAATATGTTTTTGTTATGCATAAATATGGGGACATAAAGAGGAAAATAATATTGGATATTTAATAATTATTTAATAAATGCAAAAAAAATATTAGCAATAAGTTAATTATATTTTAAGGCTAAATGCATTATATTTAAGGTACATTATCTCTGTTTTCAATATATATTTAAAGATACTAGGTAATAGTATAAAGAATAAATTAAAGCGTATTTAGAATAGTTAGAATATTATTAATATTCCTATTTTCAGTGCATATTCTCACCAAAAGTGGCTGGGATAATAATACAAGCTTAATATCTCAAGAATGTGTGTTAAGTTGCGAAAGGGTCAAGACACAAAAGCCATTTTAATTGATGTTCTAAGCTCCTCAATTAGCCAGCATTCAGGTGCTGTTTAGATAAACACTTTGGTCAAAATACTCTGGTTCAAATACCGAACTTGGCTGTAATTTATCCAAGATGCCAGTTTATCAAGGATATGCCCCTAGTATATTAATTGGAAATATTGTTGCAGATTTAATTCCCGCTTCACCGCCAACCTTTGGCTTATTTCAATTAAATGAACAAAATACCTACAAGTACCTCTAAAAGTAGATAGAAAGGAGAATTTTTTCAGGGGATTTTGAGTAATTAAAAGGAGGGTTTAAATTAAATAAGTAATTTTCTTGGAAATGATGTTTAGAAAATGTATTTTTCTGACAGTAACTATAATAATATAATTGCAGGAAGACAATTAACAAATAGATTGTAATATCACTGTGGACGGCAGTCCACGTAGTGACGATGAGCACCGAGACTGTGGTGCGCAAGGAGACTACTATATACAGCCGTAGAATTGAAAATCTGCTACGATAGTCCGATCAGAACCATTTATATCTTGATCGAAAGGTATTGTAAACCTCTTTGAAACTGCATACTAAGATTTTTCAAAAACTGATAACTTTAGGAGAAATGAGAGTGAAAGTGCGAAATTGACAATTTTG
>VNKF01008558.1:0-35961 GCA_008044355.1 Drosophila lacteicornis
CAAATTGCTTTTCTTGTGCAGCTCTGCAGTTCGCAGGTCATTGAACCGTTGCTTGGATGGCTCCCATTTGCGTATATGAATATATTAGCGTTTAACGCGGAAGCTCTTCATTATTTATATAAATAATTTGGCTCTAGCCCAGAGTCGCTCGTCGCTCGACGCCCGCCAAGTTCGTGTCCAAAGTCGTTTGTTTTGGGACTGGGTCAGGAAGCAAATCGCCAAAAACGGAAGCGTGGATAGCCGTGTATTTAAACTGCTTTCTATCGGCATCATTAGCCACTAAAAACACTTTGACCACTTCATCGACGGGGTCAGTCCAGGAGTTGAGGAAAGAAAATTAATTTCACAGCCAGCCGCAGCGGCACTTTCGTTTTCTAAATCAGCCCTCGGTGGCAACTTTGGGCAGGTTGTTAGCGCCTCCGCCTATCCGTCAGTCGATGCACAGTGGGTTAATATCGATTAAAATATAGAAGATTATTATTTATATCAGTTAATGAATTAATTGAAATGATGCCTAATAAAAATGATTTAAATTTATTAAATTAACTAAGGTTTTAAAAATCTATATTTACTATTCTCTTGAAATTTAGTCTTTTTATCTTTATCTTTTTATTTTTGGATCAAACTTTTATTAAATTTAATTTATTAAATTGATTATTAATTGGGAACAGGCTCCTTATGTAAAAATTATAAAGAAACACTTTGTAAATAAAATATCTTCAAGGAGTTCTAAATTTATTTCAAACTTCCTACATTCTGCGGTAAGAATTAATCGATTATTTTTGCTTCATCAAGTATCTAAATTATTCTAAGGTTTCTCTGAGTTTAACGAAAACTAATTTTTAAAACCAATAACAGTCTCATTAATGGAAATTTACCCTTATATCCCTTACAGACGCATAAACCAACTAAAAATAGCCATAGTTAATGACTTTAAATCGGTTAGCACCCCACTGTGCGCTGTCTTGACTCCGCGTCTATTAATGATTGTTCGTGCCTCTGTCGTTTCGCTTTTTTTGCGCTTTATTGTTATTTCTTCATCATTGGCTAAACCCATAAACTATCGCGTCAAGTGCTCCAGAGCAAGTACCTCCATCCTCCTGCTTCTACACTTTGTGGCACTTTCAATGACCACTTAAAGAGCATTTTCTTCACACTTTCATTGGTAACCACAGCGGCGCGGCAAAACGGCACCAGCTGGATTTTCATTTCGTTTTCATTTTCACGCAATGTCTTCCAGCCTCCACGCACTTTATCTTAATGTCCATTTGTCGAGATTACCGCATCGCTGGACGTGTGTTTAATTGCAGCGTCATCAATCAGGCAACCATGGCCAAAACTGTCGTCCACTGAAGCCAACAGCATCGCTGGTTTTTCACGCCGCATATAGGTAGATTTTTCCGCTACCGGCGTTCATCTCCGTGGCCATGAAAAACACAACCGCGATCCACTTGGCTAATTTGCACATTACAGTTGTATTTTTATATTTATTTCTCTATTTTCCGATATGAGTGTTCCGGTTGGGGAGTGACCACTAAACACCACGCTTTGGGATGACTGACCCTGCATTTCGAAATATATAATTGAATGCATAAGAATATTGACATTGAAAATTATCAGGTTTCCTTTATAGTTTTGCATTTCAGGTTAATATTCAAAAGGCATGCTGCTTAAGACCTAATTATGCATATAATTTTAGCGACTGGAAATGAGTTTTTCCATTCCGGTTTTTAGTTCAGGCCTTTAGGGCTCCGTACGCTTGTGCAATGCGGCTTTAAATATGTGAAGTACTTCTGATTTACATAAAATATGGTTCACAATATTTATTTATACATTTTCAAGGTTAAATGATAATCTCTACAAAAGCCTTAAGAGCTTTTTGCACATCAAGGCTAAGTTCAGAGTCTGCTAAAAAATTGTATGAAATATTTCGTGTTAAAGAGTTGTTATATTTTAGTGACTTTTGTATTTGGTTTCATTATTTCATCTCTTCGAACACTCTTTCTTTTTTAAATTCCATTTGGAATACTTAAAAAAGCCCGCTCTATCGGAACCAGTTCCATGCAACAAGCTTAGCCAAGTTGCCAGATCTGATAAAAACGATGAAAGCTTAACAGAGAGCTAAGTTGAATTAAAGGTTACCAGACTGGTAGTAATGGAAAACCGAGCTTTATTTGTAAAATAACAGAATGGCACAGGCAGCAGGCTTTTAGCGATCAGTTAACAGAAAAAAAAGTATTAAAGTCAAAGAAAATCCCAAAACCTCAAACTTTCAAATTATAAACCAATAGAACTTTAAATAAAAAGCAACTTCAACTGGTGTAATAATCATAATTATATTTCGTGTTTAATTAATTTATTTGTACAATTCTATAGCTAGATATCAATACAATTACATAGATCCTATGCGCGGCACGCCTAAATCAACGAATAATTTTACACAACAGAGATGGGGTTCAAACCCTACGTTTGGGTAGTGCAGTCAAATCCTGGCTACGTCTGGGTATATAGCTCAACTCGAAGATGGGATTTTAGATACAGACTAGAAGAACTAAGTGACGAATATTAAACTAGGCATAGGTAGCGCCATTCATTAAACATAAATCATAAGCATTTTCGTATAAATATTTACAATGAAAGAAACTCTCTGGGATCGAAGTGGAAGATTAACGATAAAATACAAATAATACTGCTCGACAAGCACGTCTGGGCGAAGAGAATTTCGAAAGATACATAGGTGTTTCTTGATGAGTTCGGGATGGGACTGAGGTGGTTGAGATGCACGTGTTAGTCGCGGAGGGGCGGGTTCAGTCAGCGTCATATTTCGCACTCGAACTCCGAGATGCGGTGGTTGAAGTAGACCACTCCGTGCTCGAGATCCTCGCTGAACCCGCTCACGTCCATGTAGTCCGACGCCGCCGAGTCGTCGTCCACCCATTTGTGCAGCGACCTCGTGATCTCCAGCCGCGACTGGGCGAAGGAGGGTCGCATGTGCGGATCCTTGTGCCAGCAGCGGGACATTAGGTTGTAGAACTCGTGCCGGCTCTCCTTGGGCAGGTCCGGACGGATTCCTTGTGGCACCCGGCGGATGACTTCCCGGCCAGTCAGCTGGGAGTACGGCGTGGAGCCTGAAATTTAAGATAAATACGAATTAGTAAATAATAATAAATTTCACAAGTTAAGTCTGTATCGATGTGAAACATTCTCCAACTCCGTTCAATTTGTAATATATCAGTTAAACTGTCCAATGCCTGATAATAAATTCGTTAAGCCTTAACGAGATATTTAACTCTAGAATAATTATAGTTAATTAACTAGCTAAAAAAAACATTGCAACAATTGCGTGATTAGGGTGCGTCTTTGGCGACATAAAGAACTCAACCCCAAATTAAATATCCTCATTATAGAGTCTTGAAGTGACAACTTAATTTACCTTTATTATTTTCTTTATGAATAGCATTTATTTTTTGACAGGTAAATGCTATTATTCTTGACTTTATATCTGTGGATTTTAATGGAGCAATATTAATGAGGACTTTGAACGAAAATCCAGATTATATAGATATGAAGATTAATTTAAAAAAACTTGCATTTAACTACTTCTTGATCTTCCCTTAAATAATTAATGTTCTATATTTGCATAATTTTTTTATGAAGGAGGTTTGCCCAATCAAGTCACCAAACCTACCGAGAGTGGCGATCTCCCAGAGGACGATGCCAAAGGCCCAGATATCCGTCTCGGTGGTGAACATGTGGTACTGCAGGCTCTCCGGCGCCATCCAGCGGATGGGCAACGCATGCCGCTTGCCGATGGTGTCGTGGCCATGGTGCGACTTCTTCTCCCCGTGACCGTGCTCCTTGGAGCAGTTTCCTTGGCCCGGACCATGGCCCTGGCCGAAGGTGTGCTGCCAGTGCTGCAGGATGTACCGGCTGCCAAAGTCGAACTTGAACTTGTGGGCATTGTGGCGCATCAGGTCGTTGGCTGCGTTCTTTTCCTGCTCCTTGCGCAGCCTCTCCGCATCCAGATCGATGGACATGCCAAAGTCGCAGATCTTGCACATGCCATTGTGATCGAGGAGCACGTTGCGAGCGGCCAGATCTCGATGGACAATCTGGGAATAAATCATAGATTAATAGAGTGAAAACATGGAAAATATATTCAGATTTGTATGTGTTTATGTTACCCTTCTGCCCGCTATGTACTCCATCCCGCAGGCTATGTCCAGGGCAAATCCTGCCAAGGTGCGGGGCGACAGAGGCGCCAGGCTCCGACCACCTGGCACTGAGGCTGGCAATATATTGGTGGCACTTCTCGCTGCCCGCAGAAGGGACAGCAGACGACCCCTCATGGCGTACTCCATGATCAGCATGTGCGGTTCTGAGGGAGAGAAATTTAAAGGGTTTAGAAATATATTTAATTATTTACATCAAGACGACTCACCACTCTCCACACAGGCTCCCAGCAGCGTGACCACATTCTGGTGCGATCCCAGCTTGCGCATGATGTTGGCCTCGTCCTTGAGGCTCACCTGGGCACTGCAGGCTCTTATGGTTTTCACGGCCACAATCCTGGTGGCCCCGAAGTGGCCACTCAGGTCGTCCGCCTCCGCCTTCCAGACCTGGCCAAAGTTACCCTCGCCGAGGAGACTCTTCAGCCGGATGTTGCTCCGCTCGAACTCCTGGAACTCGCTGGCCAGCGATGTCTTGTCATCGTTGTTGATTCCATACCGATTATGATTCGCATCCCGCTGCGATGCCTGAGACATGGGCATGGCCTGGTGGTGCTGCTGCTGCTGATGGTGCTGGTGATGATGCGGATGATCCACCTCGTCGTCGTCGTCCTCCACCTGGTACTTGGAGTCCACCTTCTTCACGGGACTGATGGGCTGCTGGTCCGTGATGCAGACGTCGAAGACCTCGCTCTGCTTGGCCCGACGGCGCACCACGTAGTTCCTGGCCAGGTAAAGGATAATGGCGGCCAGCGGGATCACACCCACGGCAACCAGCACCAGAGTGACCAGGTTCATGCGCCGCATCTCGAGATTCACGTCCCTTTCGTTGGCAATCACCGTGGAGCTAATGTCCGGCGGGGAAACGGAGGATGAAGACTCCACAATCCCAATGTAGACATCCCCGGATGCTGGCGTAACCGGCGCTGGTGCAGTGGTTGTCGTACTGGTACTAGTGGGCCTGGGATTCACAGTGGATCTCACCGAGGTCAGCACCGTGGTGCGCAGGATCTTCTGGCTGGAGTCGGTGGTGTGTGAGGGCTGGGTGTGGGTGCGAGGAGTCACCCCACAGTCGGCGGTGTTGTTGCAGAAGATGATCAGGTTGTTCTGATCCTCGATGTTGATCTCCTGGGTCAAGGCGGGACCCAGGGCTCTGATGAGTTCCGCGTCCTTGTCGCTGATTTTGGTTTTGGGTGCTTTCGGGGGGGCGGGAGAGGCAGTGGTGGAGGTGCTGCTGGTGCTAGTGGTGGTGCTGGGAGTGGTGCTACTCGACGTGGTACTTGTCGTTGTTGGAACTGTGGTTTTGGGTGTGGTTGGGGGCACTGGTGTCGTCGTGGAACTGGTGGTTGTCCTTCTGGTGGTGCTGGGTGCCTGGGTGCTGGTAGTTGTGCTCGTACTAGTGGTTGTTGTGGGTTTCACTGTCGTCGTTGTCGTTGTTGTCGTTGTTGTTGTTGTGGTGGTGGTCTCCGCCTGCCCCACTGTGGTTTCCTCCTCGGCACTCAGTACAGTGATGATCAGCGGCGTGGAGGAGGAGGGCGTCACCTTTTGCACCACTCGACGCACTATCACTGGCTTGGGTGGCTCCGCCTCGAGATGCTTTACCTCCTGGACAGTATCAACCAAACCGGCGGTGGGTCTTCCCGAGCCCACATACCTCGTACGACTCACTGGCTGGACAGGTGGAACTGCCGCAGGCGCAGGTGCCTGAGCCACTCCTCGATCTCGCATGTAATACTTGTACCTACTGCGACTCCGCTCCACCGGAGTCAAGGGTCTCCGCGTGGAGGCAGTGGGTCTTGTGAAGCTCGGTGGCTCCGGGGTGGTGCTAGAGGTCGTGGTCAGCGTCGTGGTGGTGCTGCTCTGCGCCACCGAAACCTCCAGGACGCGCGGATGCTCGTCATCGCCCTCGGCGGGCTTTATGGTGAGGCCACCTGGTCGAATCGGCGGCAACTTGGCTCCAAAGAAGACGTATGGCTTCAGCTCATCCTCCTCCTCCTCCTCGGCATCCTCCTCGCCGCGCTCCATGGAGGAGGCCTTGCCCCGGATCGCCTTAGTGCCCACCCCTGGTGACTTCACGCCATCCGCAATGTGGTTCACCGTGTCATTCTGATCCTTGGCCACCACAAACAGCCCGTGCGAGGACTCGTCGCTGAAGAGGATCTCGTTGGTGTCCCGATCTCCCACGGAGCTGGATCCCTTGGCCCCCAGACCCTTCAGCGCCACCGAACTGTTCCCACTGGAGGCCATGGCCATCCGGGTGAAGTTCGCGCACTGGCGCATGCAGCTGGCGGTGGTGCGCCGCGTGAAGTTCTTGGTGCAGTTCCGGATGCACACGGACCGAGGATCACTGGGCGCCTTCGAGGTGCTCTCCACCGCCGCTGCCGCCGGAGAGATGGCACTGCGTCCGGTGGTGCCAATCCGGGTGCGGAAGCCACCGCGATGAAGGGCCGATCGCCTGGCAGCCAGCACATTCATCAGCTTCCGCTCCCGATCCTGCGCCGAGTTGAGCGGCGCAATCGATGGCCGGTTGGCGCCCGAGGGCCTGTATGTGGTGGGCTTATCGCCGACGGCATCTGCAGCGGAAAAATAAGTATTTACCCATTAGATCAGATATTCAATGGAATATTTTCAAAGGGGCTTTGCCCAGGTACACATTCATTAGAATCGTAAGTTCTACACTGAACAAGTTGGTTCTATGAAAGTTGTGGCTCAAGAAAAATAAACTGACAATGGTTAAGTGGTCACGAAGCTTCAATTTATGGGTATAATAATTATAGCTATATTATTATTGCTTAAATAACTCTGTAATTCTTAGAAGTTGGCTTTAAACAATTGTTTTAATCATTATAAATTTCTCTGAATTAATAAATTCCTTAGGTATCTAATAAATAAGGGAAGTGATAATAATTTAAGTGTGCATAACAATAAAATGACACTTTCAGAATGTGGTAAGTCTATTACGTATTTTTTATTTAAATCATTCAAATGAAAGTTGCATAAATGCTTAAGCAATAAAATCTGTTTACACCATGTTGTCAAAATAGCTATTGCCTTGAAGTTTATATAGTTCTGAAAATCATAAAAAATACCTGAATGCAGTATATTAGTTTAATTGAAATTATTTTCTTGTGTCCATATCGACCCCATTTCCTTATCGATTTTCTTGTTCAGTGTAGGTTTGTTAGCCGCTGGCATTCTTGACGCCAGATCGTGACAAATATTGGAAAAACAAATCTGAAAATGGAAATTAAATGCGACTAAGGCGGCTGGCACGGAACCCGTTTGGAATGCGAACTTTGCCTATGGTAAGGCCTCGTCCAACAATCATAGCCAGCCTCATCTGCGGTATTAACAAACGGCATAAATAGCATCTCTTGCCATCAACAGCAGCATGAGCATGAATGTTGAGAAACGAGGCTGCTCTTTGGACCATTAATCAGCTGGCTTAAACGCTGGCTTCTTAGCCTAGAAACCGTTTCGACCCGACCAACTGGTTCACCGCCGAAATGTATTTTATTTGATTTGAATTTATTTTCGTACTGTTGCAGTTGCTAATTAGTTTATGCCGCGGGCAGCTTCTATGTTCTACGAGCAAGAGCCTCCGGCCAGGCAGCTGGTCATTACGGCCATTATTGGGCAATGGGCCTAAATCTGCGCTGTTTGACCCGCGATCCGGGCACAACAATTACAAGGCGACTTGCACAATTGTTTAATTTTCGCATTGCCAAAAGAGCCGAAAGAGCCAAAACAGAAACTGCCGAGAAAACAATGCCCGCCAACAAACACTGTTGCTGCTTTTCACAAACATTTAGTTCATTGGCTGGCAGTTTAGGCCAAGGTTGCACTGGCAGCGCGCGGCTAGAACAAGTTGCAGATGCCGCTTGCCACTGCGCCGCTAGCTGCCGCATTTTGGCCACTTAGACTTTGTTTTGGCCCGGCCGCTTCTCGGTTGCTTCGTTCGGCGGCGTTTTCTGCCGGATTTTTCAACACTGAGCGCCCCATTTGGGCGTCTCGTCACGTCGCCTTCAATGAAACAACGAACGACAACCGACAAGCAGCCGTCGGTTGCCATTTTGGCCGCAGTCGCAGTCACAGTCACAGACGGCGGATCGGCTGTGCCTCGGCTATGGATCTCTATATACTCCCAAAGGGTGCGTTAACTATGAGTCTAGTTTCAAGAAGTTTTCTTTCCTCTTCCAAAGTATTTAATTTAGATTTATTGTAATGGTTTAATTTATAATTGATTTCTAAGTATAACCTAATAATATAGATCTATCCTAAATATTTATGTATTAATAACTAATTTGTAAAATAAATAGTTCCACCTTTTATATGAATTTTCCCTTCGCAACCCAACTTGTAAGTAGAGTCATAACTCCAAGAAAGGAAAGAGTACATCCCCGGCGGGTCGACTTCCTTCCTTTTGGAATTGGGAACTGTGGCTGGCCATTCCAAGTTGGCCCGGGCGACTTCTTGGCATTAGCCATGCTGAAAATGCCGCTGTTGCCACTGCCGTTGGCCGCCGCCGCCGCCGCTTGGCATGCGTTGTGGAATTTTAATTTGATTTTGGTCATATACACGATTTTTTCGGCTGCGCCTGAGCCAAGTTGGGCCGAGCTAGGCCAAACAAAGCCAAACAAAACCGAGTCCGAGTCCAAAAACTAACCCAAGACGGGCATCAGAAACGGTTCTCTTCGCTGTCAACAGCGATTTGTGTTTATTTTGTTTCATTTTTTAGGTTTTTTTTTACTTTGAGAGCTGACAATTGGCAAATTCAACTGCGAAATAGGTTGGGGAATTCTAAGCGGCTTACATAATGCCCGAAAATTGTGCAGCGTTTGGCAGGTGATTAATCTCCGGTTAAAGGCGAATACAAAGCAGCCATCAAACGGATGCGACGGCGTGACTAATGCCAGCATTAGCTTCTACATTTTTGCGAAACTCGCCATCGAACTCTGGCCCCTCGCAGAGGCAAAGCTCATCCAAAAAAAACAATGGAGAAGACCCCGCCCGGTTCGGCTGGCGATTCTGGTCGAAAAAAGCCAAGTTTTATTTGGCAGCTAATGAGACTTTGCCGCCGCACAAAGCCCATCAAGGTTGCCCCCACTCCTCCACCTCGCGTCGCCCAATAATTGCACAGATGCCACCCGAACCGGAGCCACAGTCAATGTTGGCTTAAACAGGGAGAAAAACTTGTGAATTTGTTTAATTAAATTATAAAGGTATTACCTTAAGTTCTAATATTTCTACTGAATAAATAATTGGACCATTTTAAATATTTTTACTACACTTAGTTTTTAAATTTAAATTCCTGTAAAATGAAGAATTATATTTGAATATGTTTGTTAGTTTCAAACAATTTCAAACATTTTAAAATATTAAATTTAAATATGAAACGTATTTTAAACCCACAAACGGGTACATACTTCTTATAAAGTATTAATTTGTTAAAAAAAAAATTAATAGAATATAATCAATTATCAAAGTCAAGAATATTATTTTCTTATATAAGAAAAAAAATATGTTAACTTAATTATTTATATTATCTTAGATTTCTTCAGTGTACCAAACACAATTGAGTTAGAAAAACACAAAACTAAACTATAGATAGTTGAGCGGGGGATGAATATTAGCGGTTGAATGAATCGCATGTCTTGGCTTTTGTTTAGAACTTTTAATTAAAAATAAATTACCGCCACGAGTGGACAGCACTGCCTGACAGACAGTCGCACTCGCAGTCACAGCTGACTTTGCAGTTTGTTCATTGCTAATTGACAAACGAACAAACTGAGAAACACTCTGGAAGTACTCGGCAAATAAAATACTCGAACACGCAATGCATTCGATCGTGCTGACAGCTGTGTTTGATTCGATTGTCTAAACTCATTTAATGGTGTCACATTTGAAGTTATGAAATATCATTCAATGAGCGGAAAATTCATAATCGCATAGGTACCAGCGACCGACTGTGGCTATGACACAAATGTCAATCATACGCAACGTTGCACAGGCCGCCAAAGCCAATTTGGACAGAAAATTTGAAAATTTCCGCCCCCAAGCAACCATGACACATAGACCGAATTTATAATTTATAATGAGGCACCACAAAGTTACACAATAAATATTCTTTTAATTTAATTTTTAATTTAATTAAAAAGTGCATCATTATTGAGCGGAAATTGTTTTAGAAGGGAACAAGCTAAAGCCAGCTATAGATTGTATTTATTTAATGTGTTTATTACTTAATATAATTTGGTAGCAAAATAAAAGTTATTTGTAGACTGAAGGCTAATTGAATAATAACAGTTAGAGGTTATTACTATTGCATTGAATCGATGAAAACACTGAAGTTCCTTGAAGATGGTTAAGTTGATTTAATTATTTAAGCTATGCATTTAGTAAACAATACAGATATATAAAAAGAAGAACCATAATAATTTTTTTATTTTAAACCCCAATTTAAACATTTTTTTTTATTTCAATTGTATTTGTCTAACAACGGATTATTTAACAGTCATTTTTCTTTTTAAGCCCCGAATATTTCACCGAATATAAATAAACAAATCTCTTAACCACTCTCACCATATTTAATCATTTCAGACAGATTTCTCAGAAGAGACTTGCTAAAGACTTACGCCGCTGGCGACCTTGACTCATCACTTTCTGAATCATTTAAATTCACTTATTTTATGTTTCCTGGCCAGCAAAAGAAAGCCATTCAAGCAGAGCGAATGCAAATGCAAATCCAATCAGCGTAAACGCTGAAAACTTTCATTAATTCCCTGGCACTAATTCAGCTTCACTTTTGCTTTCTGGTTTCCAGTATTTTCCACGGTATTTGCCCAACTTAGTGCAGAGAGAGAGAGAGAGATGTAAAGGCAAGCACAGAGGCACTCATAACCGCTCACAGAAACAGCGGGCAGTTCATAAATTCACATTTTAAATGCCGCCTTGGCAGAAACAAAAACTTTCTCCGGCTTTCGTTGCAATTTTTCTTATTTTCCCACTTTTTTTCTTTCTCATTTCTCACTTTCGTTTGCAGCCTGCAACTTGCTGCACCCTATCATCCATATATACATACATATATATATATACTAGGAGTGTATCCCATCCCACGTTCATGGCTAAAACGTGTTTGGTTATTTCGGCTCTTTTTCGTTGTTCGTTTTTTTGTTTTTCGATTTTGGATTTTAGCTTTGTTTTTCTTTTTTGACTCACAGAGCTGCGGACATGCAAGACATGTTTTTCGCTGGGATCGCCAATCGAAAGCATTTCTAATGTGAAATCGAAGCATGCAACGCGAAATGAAATGCCACAATTCAGCAAATGCCGCACAGCTCCTTAAGCATAACGGGCAATTCCGTTTTATATTGGGGGTGTAGTCCCCACAACTGGACTTTAAAATTCGCAATAAACTATAGGAAAATCACTGGAAAAAATCTGTTAAACTATAGTTTATATTAAATATCAAAGTATTTTGAAAATAATTTTTTTGTAGGATCAAATCTTTTCTTTTTAGTGAATAAATAGATTTTAAGTAAATATGGTAACAATAAACATGTAAATGTACAAACTGATGTTCGATATATATACGATATACCTAAATAATTTAATATGAAATTTGATATTCATATATAAGGTATACCTAAATAATTCAATATGAAATTCAATATCTTAGTGTTAAGACAAAAGAAGTAGGCCTTACAACATTCATAATTTAGATTTCTAAACTGAATTTTTTTATGAATTAACAAATATTTAAAGAAGAAAGTCATAGGACTTAAAGCCCTCTAAGTAAGCTTTTCTAACCAATAACATACTATTATTGTTAATTCCAAACTATTTTTAAATACACTATTATTTTTTTTGTATACAATAATTTGTTGATTTTATGGGCATTTTTTGCAAAAGTACTTAAGATTTAAATAACGCCATAAAAACTATCATTTTAGAAGCAGAAACCGCATCAGTATAATTTTCAGTACCAAATCTTTTACCACTGGCCTTTGTATCTTAAACAAAAAAACACTTTTAACCTATTTTTATATATTAACAAAATCCATGCAGTCCATAAACAAAAAATACAAATATTTTTATCTGCAGTGGTCTGTTTCAACGAGTCCAACTCTTCGCAGGAGCCGTGCCAAAGTTGTCCAATTCGACATTTGGCCAAAGAAGGAGCCATCGCTGCGGGCCAGCTTTTGTGGGTGCAGAAATTGCAGACAAATGCTGAAAATGCAGTCAAATGCAGGAAGTGCAGCTGCCAACGACGTTGCGACGTGAGAAAGCCAGGAGAAATGGCAAAGGTACTCGCACTCGCGACGAAGAAATGCAAGCCAAAAGCATCGCATCACGGATGTCAATGCGGAAATGGGGCTGAAAGCTGAAAGCTGCAAACAGAAAACAGAAACTGAAGCTGAAGTTGTCGTGAAATGCCGCTAAATGAATCGTTTTGGCGCTGGCTTCTCCACTGGCTTTTCGGCTTCCTGGTGCGGCTTTAACCCTTGGCTGCCTTGACAGGCCGGTGACACCCAAATGTTGGCAATATAAGGTTTATGGGACTGACCTTTTAATTGCGCAATTACGGCCCAGAGAGCGATTTCCACTTTGTTTTCCATTTCAAAGGCGCATATGTTGGATAATTGCTAAGTTTTGTTACCACTCGTANCTAAGTTTTGTTACCACTCGTATTTTCAGCTTTTCTTTATATTTCCCGCTGGCATTGTGCGACGTTCGGGGGCTTCCGTTTTTTTGTTCGGCTTAGCGAACTCGGCGGAAAAAAGCAAACAAAGTACTTTTCAATACCTGTGCATTGAGGCGTTGCGAATGGCCAAAGGGGCGTGGCACATGCTCATCATCAGCTTCTGCGCCTTCTTTACGCAACGCCAGCTAAAGCCTTTGCACCACCCCCATAATTAGCTTTCGGCCGCTTTCTTTTGTCCCACGGATTTTAATTAAGTCCTCACTAAATCATCGCTGTTGCATAACCCGGAGTTGTGGGTCACCAGCGGTTTTATTATTAATCACGCAGCCGAAAAACATAATAAAGCCGAGAAAGACAACAGCCAACACGGCGGAGGAAATTAACCAAATTATGGACCTGCCAAAAGGGTTCAATAAACCGAGTCCGCAACGAAAGCTAATGAAAAAGAAATTATAAACATTTTATATAAAAAATCAGGCGAAGATAAAAACACACTAAATTGAAATTCGCCGTGGCCACCGACACACAAATTGCACGTTTTATTTCCTTTTCCTCACAAAAAACACTAACCACAAAAGTTACCAACTGGGAATGGGAATGAGGTCTTCAAATTAAATTCAATTCAAAAGCAAAAACCATGCAAAATTAATGTAAATATCCAGGAAATAAGGAAAAAGTTAGATGATAACTTAAATCATTTTACACTTGTTATATAATGGACTTGTACTGCCAATTTGCCAGGAATTATCCATTTTATACAATTCAGAAAATTAGAATGGAAATTAAGTTTTGGGGATTCACTCTTTAGCCAAATTATTTTTGAACTTTAAAATTGAAGTTGAATATATAATTTGTTTTAAATAATTACTTGTTTTTGGAGGATCATATTTAAAAGATCAAAATGAGAAAGGGTATTAATTTATAAATTATACTTTACTCAAAACAAACATTTTTGTATATAATGAAAATATATCCAGTATTGTCTTATCTTCCAAGTAAAATCAAATTGCTTGAAAAACCATATTTATTTACATTCAATGTAGCTATTGTTTGTTTGTTGTTTTAGTTCTCTTTTTCGTTTATCTTTTTCGATGCCTTCCCAGCTGAAAACTTTACATAATTATATGTAAATAATTCTTGGCCTTGCCAACCGATCACGGTTCCCCTGAACTCGACTCCATCGATTAGTTCCGTGACGAAGATCTATTATAAATCAACCGATATCTGTATGTTCGCTGGCCTGTTTACACATGTGCGCCTCGGACCTATCAAATAATGAACAGAGCAAATATTTTGATTGAATATTTGTTATTACATATTGCGAGTGGAGCGAGTGGAGAAAAAGCAAAGGTAAAAACAAAATCCGAATCAAAGTACGTAACACGGAAGGCAAAAGGGCTAAATATTTGAGCAGTTGCAGTTGCTTTTACCTAAGGCTTACACCGAAAGAAATGCACTATTTTTTTACTTTTGATCTTAGCGTAATAAATGTCTATGAAAATTATATTCCGCAAATCTGAAATGTTCTTTTCTTTTAAAATTATTTTTTGCATTTTAAGTGTTTTACTCTCCAAAATATCAGCGAATTTATAATTCATACCGCTTAAAATTTTTGTCTATGCACAACTAACAATGACTCCACAGCTTTGCCTCTTTCTCTGTATCTTTCCCACATTGATGCACGCCCCCATATTGCGTATACGCCCTGGTGGAGACCGAGTCGGAGTCAGAGTTTGAGTCGGAATCTCCGGCAGCTGCAGACCTGGCCCCAAAATGCACTTGGCTGACTGGTTGCTGGCTGGCTTTTTGTTGACTTTTCAGATTTGCTTTCGGCTCTTTGGCTCTTCTTCTCTTCGGAGCTTGCCAACGCTTCACTACGCCTGCTAAACGAGTGGGATTACGCAATGGACGCACATGAGGTCTCTCATTCCCAAAAAAAAAGAAAAAAAACAAGAAAAAGCGAAACAAAAAATAAAGAAACAGGTAAACGTAATGAGCACACCAGCCTCATGCCGAGACACACCAATATTGATATTTTCAGACGAATATCTCGGATGTTCAAGTGGCCAGCAAACGACACCTACAACTGGCCAGGGCAACTTCGAAAATTGCATTTCGTAAGAGGCTGGCCAAAAGGAAAAAACCGACAAAATACAACCAAATTATGCCCATTCATCGGACACATACAAAATACTTTAATGTGCATAAATTAAGCATAATCAAAATGCATTAACATTTGTTTAGTTAGCTCTGGGCCGGCCACAAGGGCCCAACGCGTTTATATAAACCCTTTGCAGTCAACCATAAAAAGTTAGTCAAAACTTAGTCTCGATCCGAAAGCCCAAAGTTCATGAATAAAGATGAGTGGCTGTGGTCTCGGCAAAAAAGCTAAAAGATCTCAAAAACTCTAGGCCCAACACTTTGTTCCAATAAAAAAGACACTTAAGTCGACCATTGAATTCACATTCAAATTCGAAATACAATTTCCATTTCGATTCCAAATGCAAACGACAATCGACACCCACGCCGTGGCGAATTTGAGAAATCACCAAGTCCAAACTTAATTGTTTATGAAAATACTTAATTGAAATAACAATTACTGTTTACATTTATGAGTGCGAGAGGCAGTCAGGGACAAAAGAGCCTAGAGCTGGTCTAATCAATCTCGGCACTTGCAGCCCAGCTTAAAAAACATTTATGAAAGGCAGGCTATCTTCACCTCGACATTTGCCCTTGCAGAACCGTTTCATATTTATTCGATGCCTGCAACTCAGTAGGGTTTCACATTTTGTGGGTTTATCTCTGCAGTTGGATCTTGTTTAATAAACTTGAGGGAAACTTGACCAAAATTGGTCGCACTTGTGGTGCCGGGACCTTTCTAAAATTATTTAAAGGCTGACAAATATTTATTGATAGGTTTTTCCTTTCTAGAGTTCATTAACGGGAAACAGCTAAATATTATCATACGCAAATATTTATTTAGACCTCGGAAAATTGGTGGAAGGCCTCAATAGTTATCTGCAACCTCTTTATAACTCCAAAGTTAAAAAGTTTTTAAAATCGTTGCGAACTCACCCACGTTTTTAGTGGCGCCTCATGGCTAAGAGTAAATGTTAAGACCGTTTTTTATACTTCCCAGCTAATAAAAGCTTAAAGCAAAAACATTAAATTGAATGCAAGGAGACTGCCTCGTAGCCACAATTCCTTTCTGTCTCATAACAACGCCAACATCGTTGACAACCACTTCAGGCTTTCAAATGCAAAAAGATTGGCCAATGCCGCGGCGGCTTCTTCGGCCACATTCGTCGGTCGGCCTGGCCTGGCCTAAACAGCAATTGTTTTTGAGCCAGCGACTCGAATGTTGCAGCGGCGATTGTTGCCTCGTCTGCTGGCAGTTGGTCAATAATTGGCATAGATTTATTTTGGCTAGTTGGCAATTTTTTCCGTCTTATTTTCGTTCGTGTGTGTGGGGTTGGGAGTGTGTAGAGTGTAGAGTGCTGGAAAACTTACCCACATCGCCGGGACTGAAAATTTCCGCTGAATTTCGGCTTTCGCCGTTGCCGTCGCCGGCGGTCGCATTCAGCTGCAGTTGCTGCAGTTGCTGCTGCTGATGTTGCACATGCCTCGTTTGCTGCTCCGGCTCTCTAATTGCACCATTAGTTTGCGTTGCGTTTGTCTGTGTTTCACTCAACGTGGCCGAAGCCGCCTCGACTACCAACAATGCCACCAACAAGAGCAACCAGCAACTGCAAAATGATTCATTGCTTCGATGAATTTTCATCAACGACATCGTAACCGAAGCATATACCGAAAAAAAAGCACAACAAAATAAACAAAAGTACTCAAAAATATTGCTGCTGCTTTGTTGCTGATTGTTTTCTCTGCTGATTTTCTATCTGGTTTTCTATTGTTTGCCTTTTGCACAGACACACACACGCGGCGTGTAGTTTTCCACTTTTCCACAATTGTTTTGTAGAATGAAGCTGCGTCTTTGGTTGGTCTTCCAGCGGCTTTTCCTCGCTTTTCCGCCCCGCCGCAGCTATGGATGTGGCTGCTGCTGTCGCTGTTGCGTGCAATAATTCAAGTCGTGCTGTCGACTTATCTGTGCTGCTGCTTTGGGAAATCGTACGCCGGCCCGTTGCTGAAAATGTCGGAAGAGAGATCGGAGTGCATTAGTGAAATGTTGCTGATTGGTACATAAAATAGTCAAAGGAAATCACTGCGAAAATCATTCAGAAGGAAAATGTTTTACATGGAGGAAATAAGCCGGTTTCGGCTTGGATTACAGTGCGTGTTATAAATATATGGTACTTTTTTGTACTCATTATTTGAAAGCCAAATGTAATCTATTTAAGTACATACAAAAGTATTCCCACCATAAAGATGTCTACAAATATATTACATATTTTTCATAGCTTTGGGAAGCATAAAATCGATAATTAGGAAATTTATAATTGCTCAAGCCTTAAAAGCATTCTTTGTACTCAATATTTAAAAGCCAAATGTAATATATCTTTTTGAGCACATAAAAAGTATTCCCACCATTAAGATGTCTCGAAATCCTTCACCTAAATCTTGTCTACAAATATTTTTCATAGCTTTGGGAAGCATAAAATCGATAATTAGGAAATGTATAATTGCTCAAGCCTTAAAAACATTGGAAAGATGGGGCTAAGCTTCATAAAATGCAAGATGAATGGAGAAGAAGATGTACAAAAATAGGTTAACATAAAATAAAGCCATTTATGCAAAGTTTCCAAATACAGTTTGGAATATTTCAAAAAGGTATATGCTCATTTATGCATAGATAAAATGTTTATGCTTACTTAGTAGGACTCCACAGAGTCTATAAAAAGCATGTAAGCCCGACATAAATTAGATACCTGAACTGGCTCCGTGACAGCTCACTTAACTTTAACATAGCTAGCCTAATAAAGTAATTAATATATTTTCATTGTCAACTGAGACAGGCGGAGCAATAACTTCTACAGTTTAGAAACGTCTCGACAATAAAAGTTATTATTGCCACTTGGGGTCATTTTTTTTTTTTTTTTGGGCAGATAACCCTCCGTAAGCGGCTCAAAAAATATATGTACTGACTTGGCCATCGCCTGGGCAAACATCAATTATAATTCGCGGTAAGTAAGAGTGATAACTGAGGTCGTCGAGCCAACCGATCAGCGCCGCTTGCGGTTCAATAAAATCCCAGAGCCCAAAGCCATAGCTAAACCCGAAGCCAGAGCCCAAGCCACCGCCACATCACGCATACGCCCTGGTGTGCGCGGGCCCCGACAGTTTCGTTAGCCATTAAAAACATAAGCAACTATGAATTTTTATGGCAATGTGTGTCATTGCCTGGCGAGGAATCAATTAAAGCGTCGTAAAGGAGAAATACATAGTGTTCGGGGGCCTTTTTGGCCGCTGGGTTTGCGCAAAATTACGTTGACAATTTCACTCGATTTGGTATGCGACGGCGTATGGGCTGCCACTCAACTCGAGCGAAGACAAGAAGCCTTCATGCCTGGGTGCGGCATCAGTCTTTGCGTAATTTTCGTTCAAGAAATAAGTCATAAGCCCACGAGTCCAACGTCTGACCCTCGCTCTTTTAGTCGGAGAGTTTTGAATACCCAAATTATGAAATTTGCGTTCTTTGTTATGCTGATGAATTATTGTGCTCGCATGGCATTTCTATTTTTACATTAGGCAAACCAAAAGAACCTTTCTCGCGGATGGGCAAAGCGGAGGAGCGAAAGTTCAACGCTCGTTGGGCAAAGGCCTAAGCCCAGAACTTCTTTTTTTGTGGCCATCGGCAGTTCCCATGATTAATTGTTCCAAGCAGGATGCCGTGTAAGAAAAGCCCAAAAGAAAGAAATTTGCATGATGATGGTGCTAATGCCAAACTGATGACCGAAGAACAGTCAAGGGGCAAAAAGCCAGCCCCATGATAACCATTTTTTAAATTATATGTTCCTCGTAATTTGGCTATAATTCGAAGAGAACTTTTTGTTTGGCCGACACCGCCGCCGCCGCCGAGCTTAGCTCATTAAGTTCGCTCCCAGTTTAATTATAAGAAATGCCATTGACTCGCTCGTTCGCGCTTGTTTTTATATGATTATATTTTTTGTTAATTTGTTATAACATCAGCGTTCTAAACTTAACAATCAAAAGCGCAATAAGATTACAAACGAGTAAGACGGATATACAGAGGCGTTGCGAGCTGGAGATACTCATTAGACTGTAATGTAATAACATTTGTTTCTATTGCATTAACTTTTTTATGCTAGACGGCAAATTTAAATTTAAAGGGAATATAAATGGTTATCTTCATAAAACCAGTTTTAATATTTT
Organism: Drosophila lacteicornis; assembly: GCA_008044355.1. Lineage (NCBI taxonomy): Eukaryota > Metazoa > Arthropoda > Insecta > Diptera > Drosophilidae > Drosophila > Drosophila lacteicornis. Next base: position 19,282 of record VNKF01008558.1, read on the forward strand.
GTATTTAATGCTCTTGCTATTTAAAAAAAAAAATATTAATGTTTATTTGCTTAATTTTCTCTAAGAACCTTTTTTACCTACTCTTTTAGCAGCTGCTTAGCACATAGAATTTTTTATGAGCCACAATTAAACTACAATAAAGCGTAGTCGGAACAACTTCCGCTTACCCTTTGTACAACTTCAGGTATACTATGTATACCCTTAATTTTGACTGGCAAAAAAGCGGCTTAGAATCATTTTTTGTCATGTTGGCTCTCCAACTCAATCAACGTCTCCGCGATGAACAGAAATACTTTCGAGTGGCTTACAATTGGATGGGTTCTGAAGTGGTTCTCGCGTTGTTTGCTCGATTCTTTCGATGATTGATAAAGTGCGCTGGAGCACCGAAAATCGCGTTGAAAAATCGCGGCGTGCGAAAGAATTTCTGGCAAACAGAATTCCCCATCTCACAACCGCCCACACAGTCAGTCGCTCGTGCGATGTTCGCCTTGTTTTGCTATTTCTCGTTATTGCCAGTTTTGCCATTGTGCCAAACAATGGGTTAAACTTGGCCACAGCTGATTAAACATGCAAATTGGCGTTGGGAAATCGTGGACGAGCAAAGACACGACACGGCCAGTTAAAAATGTGTTTATCAATCCGGGCGATTTTATCAGCCGGGAGCGATCGGCGGATCGCATAAACACTCTCGTAAAACAAAACATCTCGGGCTAAGCAAATGCAAATTTTATTGCCAGTTTCTGTTGCAATCACTCAGCGGAGCTCAGCTCGTCGAATGCATCCGAAGAGGAGGTCCCAGCCACATGGCAATCCGTAAGATAGATCGCTTCTGGGATTCGCCCAAGCACGGAACAATTTTATTATTGTTTCCGGAAGGTAAGTTCTAGGCTATATATTTATAAATATGTACATTATACCATGTATATTATAACTAAGAAAAATATTTTGTGTAATTAAATTGAGCTATTTAAACCAGTTAGCATTGATTGAACAAAATTAAAAAAAATATATATATATCAAATATTTTAAGTCATTTATTAACGATAAAAAGTGTCTCAAAATTCTAAAAAATACATCTGGCAAACATTTTATTTTAACTTATTAAGACATAATTATATAATTTATTTTTAAATATAATTCCTCATTAGATATACCTAATTTTTTAACCGTATGCTGATTATATGCATTATGTGTTCAGTCTGCTTATATAGAGGCGCCGAGGAAGTCACATCAAGAATGTCAGGAATGCATCGCATCCATAATTGATGGGGGAATAATTAGAAAGCCGCCGACAGTCGGCTAATCACAAAGCTTTAATAACAAAGGTTTGCTAGCCAGTTGGCGGATTGACTTATTAGTGCTGGAAAGTACTACGAATAATTCACCCGAACTAATATAGATATTAAGCTTATGAGCTCATTAAAAACTAGATGCAAATTGGCTTCGACTTTATGAATATTTCAAGTATTTTTTCAAGCATGAAGGTGAAGTGTCTTCTTCGAGACGTTTTTATATTCCAAGCCACGCATGACAAAATCGACAGAAGATGTCGTCAACTTCTTTTTGGATAATAAAATAATTATGTAGAATAAATATTAAGTAACTAACGCAGGCGACCGACAAATTTAATAATACAAATAATGCATAATTTAGTCATATTCCTCAGCTAGTTCCGAGTCGCAATCTCAGCCTCTCTGAGTCTGAGCCGAAGCGTGCAATGAAATAATTAACCCTGAACCCCGCCATATAGTGTATACAGATATAAATATATATATATATGTATATATAGTACTTATGGCTCTGCGAACTCACGTACATAAGAATGCCCCATTGTTGTTGGCGGGATTACTCTATAATCATTTTACCCGTCGGATTTTTACACGTTTGGTTCTCGGAATCGCCGAATTCCGGCTATGTGTAAAGTGAGCAAATATTTGTCAGGCTATTTCGGGCTTTTTTTCATCTCGTGGTATTAGCTAATACCTTCGGTAAACTTCAAGAAACCGACCTCCCACTTGGATCATTTGATCGAATAGTTTTCAATTGCCCGCAGGGTGCACATTCGTATTGGCAATATTCGGTCCGCATCTCCGTTTGTGCAAGAGTTTAAAAAGCGCTGAAAACTAATGGGCTGCACTTAAAGCCACGTTAGGCAGGGGGAAAAGCCTCTACGGGAGTGGGATTTGATTGAAAATGACAGTTAACGTGCCGGCGCAGTCATTAAGGCAAATTTGCAGTTTGCGGTCAGGCAAAATACTCGCATGTGGAGTGTATTCGGATCGGGGTGCCCGGGGGATTTGGGGGCCTCCGACTTGGACTTGGATGTGGATGTGGATGTGGGGATTACGATGCGGGATTCGCGTGTGTGGCGATTATGCAAAGGCTGAAGGAAAGTGCAAGTGACAGCCGCGGGGATATTGAGTGTGTGTTGGATTCGCTGTCATTGAGACAATTGGAACTGAGATTAGATAACCTGCCTTGTGGCACACTAACCGCTACTACGCTTTCGGTGGCACTTATTCAAAATTGGAGTTGGAATCCATAACGGAATTTTGAAAGCGGAAAAGCGTGGAAGTTTCATAGTAGTTACAACAAATTTTGTATTTTTCGAGCAACTTGCTTACTTCAAACACGATAATTAAGAATCAAATTGAACACTATGATGATAGTAAACAATAAACTGAAAAAAGCTTCAATCCAAGAGCTTATATGTTCTAAATACAGACACAGATATTCAATAATAAACCCTTTATTCGCCTATACCCATTTTATTATTGCTATTAGCATTTTTTATTACCATTTCAAGTGGGATCAGGTGGCAGAGGGAGTGCTTGGCTGCACTTCCCACAGTGTTTCTCCCTCTCGATTAGTGCAATTTGCTTATTCTTTTGTCAAGCTCAAGGCTCCGATTCGACTCTGTTTTACTTTATATTGTGCACTTTTAAGGTGCCGCCTCCGAAGTCGCGTAGGCGGGGATTGAAGTTAACTGAGATTTTCCACAGTGACCGATTTCGTTAGGAATTTCTAGACGCGCCCATGAGTCACAGAGTAGGAGTCTGCGGTGCTTTGTTTTTTCACAGCACAAAAGTTCGAGTACTTAATGCGAAATAGCTATAAAACAGTTTACAGTTGCATACGGCGAACTGCCCTGCCGGTACTTAGCTTAATTAGAGCAAAGTACAAGTGCCACTCCCCAGAATGAACCTAGACCTAAGCAGTGACTATTCGAAATATGGGAAGTAAATCAATAAGAAAATTAAGTTATTAAATTATAGGAAACCTCACTTACAAAATGCTCTCACTGAATTATAAAAATGGAATTAATCAATAGTTTTAGACTTCAAATTAGGACACTTAAAATATTTTAATTTGGTAAAAGCTGCAAAAATTCACTGTTTATATTTATTATTCAATAAAATCTTCAAAACCAAACATCATTAATTTTATTTTGGTTAAAATTAAATTATTATATTCCGTTTTCTTCTATAAAGCCAGCTTCTTCTTCTACAATTTCATGCTAATTATATGTCCATTAAATGTTTCCTTATATTCATTATATTCATTTCTAAATAAATGTGCATAGTTATAAACATCGTTGTCTACATATTATTTCCACAATTTTTATTGAACTGAAAATAAATCTTAATCATCTTTATTAATATGGGAAACACCAAATAATATACACAAATAAAAAAATATTTTTATGAAACCCTTTGGTAAGATACTCATAATCTAAATCTTATAAGTTCAATATTCAAAAGTAATCTATGGATTCCATATAAATATATATTTCTAAAAATTTCCAAAGTCAAAGTACTACCGTACTTGCACCTAGGCAAATAAACTCATTCCCCGAAGCTGCTGCTGAGCGGTGAGTCACCCAAAGCTTCGCCGGCAAAACAGCAAAAATAGCGGCCACAATCTCCGCAATGCTGTTGCATAACGAAGACCCACAAGTGGCGGCTAACTAGCGACTTAATGCTCCATTGACGGCGCATTAACGGCCCCGTTAGCATCCATTTCCAATGCAATTAGCCGGCGATGCTCCGCTGCAGTATCGATAGCTAGCGTCCGGTTACCAGCTACCAGCTACCAGCTGGCTTCGATCCGCTTACCGATCGCCAATCCGTTGGCGGACAGATCAGTGGCGTCTCTCTTTGGCCATCCGCTTCCAATTGCCACCGTATTATGGTTATGGTTATGGTCAACTCAGCGGCTGGCCAAACAACTTTTCAATTTCCACCTGGACTTAGGAAAAAAAAATTGTTCACACAGTTTTCAGTTCGCATTCGCTGTTTGCGTTGTGTTTACACGATTTATGATAAGTTTATTTTTAAATGTTAAACAAGCTGCCAACAATCCGAGCTGGCAAAGTTCTAGCTGGGCTCTGGTATACACACAGAAAAAACAATAGGTTACTAATACAAAATGATAGAATTAAGATCAAAATAATATTCCTAGAAATAAATAAATAAGTTCTCCATTGCACCAGAACTAATTTTGGGGGCAAAAGGCAGCTCGTAGCTAATATTCTATTCTGCAAAAGTAGGCCGAATTCCGATCGACTTAAGGTAGGAGGCGTGGCACCTTAGGCCAGCTTCCAGCTAATGAGCTCGACCCCTGGCCTTTTCCTCCGCACATTAGCCACGCTCCAATTATTGCAACGCGCGGTGGCAGTTGGCAAATTAGAACGGCAAGGTGATTCCATTTTGCCCCTGCAGACCGACTCGTCGGAGGTCAGCAGAAAAATATGGAAAAATGCATGGGCCATTAATAAACACATATATTGGCTATCGTAAAAAAATATATATATATATAACTCGGCGAACCGCAGAACCAGCCGCAGCTCCGAGATTAAACCTGTTTTGCGACAAGTGCGCCGTGGTAAGCGGCTGTATTGCCCATGTCCATTACAGTTAGAGACATGGCCACTAAATGCAGTTGCAGTCGCAGTCAGCACAGTGGACGGAATTTATAAAGATAGCATAAGAGATCATAATAAAAATCTAGATCAATCAAATGCCAACTGAACAGTGAAAGGACTTACGAAGGTCAAAACAGTAAGCCTGAAATATAATAAGCTTACTACTAACTCCAGGAAAATGCATTCAATTCCTAAATATGCTAACAAAAATATTAAAGAAAGAAATCAAAATTGTCTACATTCTAAAATGTTTTCCAAGTAATATTGAAATTTCTGGAAAATTCGGGATCCAACTTTTGGTATTTATCCCACTGTTTCGACCGCAGTGCTGGTGCTGTAACAGTTGTTTTTTGCCTGGAACCTTTTTTGTGGGCCCGGTTTTAATGTTTTGTTTTACTTTTTGTAGTTTTGGTATGTTTTTTTTTTTCCAATTGCTCATTGATGTCTGTTTGCTTTTGGCTTTAGTCTCGGCTGTGGCACCGTTACACGCTGCCTGGCTGATTTTGCACTCTCCCGTTTTAAAGTTCAAAGGTGTCTGAACACAGTGTTTGTACTTTGTTGTTTTTCCCCACTGATTTTGTGTCGTGAGAACCGAATTGGTAAGAAACTTTGATACCTTGCACCATGCAGATGGTCAGTACTTTCGGGTATTGATTTGGGGACGGGGCAAACATGCTTGTAAACGCTAGGCAAAAATGCGTTTATTACGGTTAAAGACAGAAAAATAGAAATGTAATGCAATGAAGTCGTGGGAAATAATTGTGATTTAATTCGCAATATATTATATTATTATAATGTGAATAAATAATAATATAATACAAAATTATGGAGTTGCCTTTGGGGAGCACTCTTAAAGCACTCCCTAAAAATCGTGGTACAATTTATACAAATAAAATTAAATTGAAGCCATTTAGTTTACTTATTCCTTTACGATGTAGCAAGTAGAAGGAATGTACATTTTTTAGATCACCTTTTATCAATTATCAATTTTAGGAACCGTATAAAAAGTGTTCGAGTTTTAATAAATATATTTAATAATGCATAAGGACTATGAAGACTTACGATTAAAATGATAGAAAGACAATGGAAAATTAAAATTTTCTTGATTGAAAATATTTCTGTATAGAAAAAGGCTTAATTATCGGAAGACCATCAAATTAAATTCCAATTTAAATGGGTTTTTGTAGTCTTAAGCTATAATTAAGATAAGGTTATTTATTTTTGCGTAACTTCAATAACAGATTTTGTTTCTCCCCTTTATACCTTTAAAACTGAATAACATATTGTCCTAAAACTATTACGGAATGTTAATGAGAAATTTATCTTTAAATGTAAATTTTTCAACTAATTTTCTGTCCCTTTTTTGTCTAATAAGAACTTACTTTAGCAGCCATTGGTGGTGACGATCCGGAGGTGCTTACTTGAAGCGACAGGTGCTCGGGTGGGAAACGCATCCAGCAGATACACTCATTTGTTTATGGAGCCGCACTTCGCAGAGCTTTTCGAGCTGCTCTACGGGCGTGAGCGAGCGAGATGGTTGTATTCCGAATAGAGAGCAGAAGATACCCGCGACTTTGTAGAAACTTCACTGATTGCGATACAAGATACTTCTTTCTTTCTTTCTTGCTTTATATATTTACTTTCTGCAGTGACAATGCGCGTTGTAATTAATTTCGCTTCAGGCCAAATAATAATAACAACATTTCGCATTTCATCGCGCCTCGTTTCATTTCGTTTCATTCATTTATTTATGCATTTGACCCGCTTTGTGTGTGGCTTTGACAACAACCGAAACGAGTTGCAACAATACAACAATATTGGTAACAAAAACACACGGCTGCCTTTAGCTGCTGCTGCTGTTGTTGTTTACCTGGAATTTCGCGGTTCTACGCAAAAAAACTTGTTGGCCGTTTTGTTGTTTTGTTTATGATTTTTCATTCTGCACTTGTTAACGCACACACACTCGCGCACTCACACCAACACACACGCACATTTAGTAAGCACAGCTTTTCGGTGAAATATTTTCATGAATTTCGTGCGTTTTTCGGTTTCATTTCAGCACCCACGATATTTTTTCGGTTAGTTTGGCTAGCAGCGAGCGTAGTTGCCTCTATCCCTGTCTATCTCTAGCTCCCTCTCTCTCTCGCTCTCGCAGGGGGTGGCGGGCGCTGGGCGGTTGGGCGGTAGTTCGCATGCGCGCCTCTTGCGGTATTCGAACTGCTTTTCTCAAGCGTCGCGACTCGACTGACGATCGCGATCTCGCCTGAGCGGAGCTTGAAAGCTTTGAGCTTTCCACAGGTAAGAGAGAGAGCCAGGTGTTGGGAGCTTGGCGGGGCAGCGGCATCTGGCGGAATTTTAGTGTAACAAATTTTGAATTTTTTTCAGGCGCCAAAATTTTAAATTGGTTTTTTAAAATTGGTTTTAAGTAGGTCTGTTGCTTTGAGATCTGAGAGGAGCGCATAAAATAAAGAATATTACATTTTATAAAAAGTTGACGTATACATTTAATTTTATTTTAAATTTATATTAAACAAATTTAAAGAAAGCTTGCGTAAAATTTATCCCGACTGTAAGATACCCGGTACCCAAAGCTTTGTCCACAAAATTAAACCTACTTTCAGTGGCGCCTAAATGTCCTTAAGTGTGCATCCTTCCAAGCTCTATTTTGGAAGCAATTTCTCCGATCGCCTTTAAAATAAAAAATATTAAAATAAGAGCAGGAGGTATAATTTCTTGATGATGCTGATCAAGAAAATGTATACTTTATGTGTTCAAAGCTTCCTCCTCCTGCCTGATATAAACTTTCTTGGTTGGCACTAAGCCCTACCCTTAAATCGGCTATAAAAATGATGCCTGATTACCGGCTTACTGCTCTATGCTCTAAAGCCAAAGTTTGTTTTAATTTTTACTACTCTTCCGCATTCCCATTTTCAATGGTTTTGTCAACAATCTGATTCACAAGTTCAGAAATATAAATATTTACACATTTCTCTCTGAAATTCTAAAGAAATACGTTTATGCCAATAATTAAATACTCTTAATTTTTACAATTCACAATGGGATTTGTAGTATAATAAAACAGCTGAATTAAAAACATAATAACTTCCTCGTCAGATTTCTTTCATCGCCAAGAAAATGACAACCTTTATTTTGTACACACAGAAACCTGCTGACCTCAAGCCTTAAAATAAGTAACATAAGCCCAATTAAAATACCATTTTAATGCGGCAAGTTAACCTACAGATCCTGTATTTATATAATTAATTAAAGCTTTTATCAATGCGCTCGCAGATGCTCGTGTAAAGAGATTGTTGTATTTTTACGAAATTATATGTATGTATTTTTAAGTGCAAAAGTGGAAATTAAATGTATACTATTCATTATAGCTCTTAATAATTATACAAAATATACTAATAAAAACCAAATAATATTTCTGAGCTCTTTTATTTAAATGAAATGCTTATAAATAAATAAAATCATCGGTGTTGCTTATAGTTTTATACTTGCTCTTCTCTACTGTAATAAATCAACGTCACTTATACATTTTATGCTCGTTTAACTGAGCATACTTCAGTCACTTTTATGAACGCCACGTGATTGAGTCTTTTGATTGATTGAAGGGCCTGGAAGCGTCCGAGAATGAGACTCGTCGCTGGAGCGAAGAGAGAGCGGGACATCGAGGTGCGTGCAATAACCGAGGCGAAAAGCCGAAGCCGAGCTAAAAAAAAGACCCGATTATTGACCACCGGCCAGCGACAAATCCGGACTGAAACTCGGACTCGGGCGCGTAAGGGAGTCGAGAGTGTGTCGGGTCTCGGGTTTCGGGTCTCTCGCCTTTTGTTGATCTTGAGACTGAAATTCCAATTGTTGATTTATCTCTCGGCTGCTGCGCGGTCGCAGTCGCTGCCGCAGTTAGCTCAGTTGACCAGCGACCAAGTTTATAAAACTTTGAGCCAAAATGCAGCGGCGCACAGTTGTTACCAAAGCGTTGCACGCGTCGTGGCCCTCATCATCACAATTTAAGCGAAAATGAAAACGAAATTCGGTTAACGTTGACAAAAAGACAAAAATTTAAAAGCCAAAAAAAAGAAGCGAAAAAAAAGCACAAACAAGTTGCAGGGCCGGAGCCAGAGAAAGAGTCGGCAACAGAGTCAGTCAGCTAATCTGTTGTGCAGTGCGTTTTATCAGCCAGCGAAAGAAACGAAAACGAAAGTCGGTCCAAGTCCAAGTCCAAGCGCTCGGAGGAAAAGACACACTGTTCGGGAAAAAAGTCAAATAAAATCCGAGAAAAAATATCGGAGGCACGCGGATCTCATCTCGGTAATGTCTCAATAAAAGCAATCTGAACTACAGCCGGAATGTAGGAAAAAGTGAAAATAAAACCGCTCAGCTCAGAGTTTCGACCATAAAAAATAAGTTTTAAGTCAAACAAGGAGCATTTAAGTACCAGTAAGTTGAGTGGGAACACCAGCCAGTTCTGTGCTCTCTTGGCAAACAAGACTTGTTAATTGAATTCTGATCCAAGAGGAGCATACAGCCAAACAGTGTCCAATAGCCAGGCCTCGAGTGTGGATCCGCATCGCACACCAATTCCGCACGGATGTTATGTAAATGCAGATCAAACATATTTCGAAATTCCACAATAGACTGGTCCATGTATATGTATTCCGAGGGGCGTCGCGCGTTGCGCTTGCCACAAAAGAAGCGGCGTCTAAATTATGCAAAACCAACAAAAAGATCGCTTAGGAAAGCGAGAAAACGAGCAAAAAGCGCTAACTATGCACAGTGACAAAAAGTGGGCTCCAAATGGTTGCAATTTAAACGTTCTTGAGTGCCAGTAATTACGGGGAAAAAATACACAAATTGTACTTGATATAAAAACTATAAAGAAGCTAAAAGGTCTTTAAATTAAATGCAAGTTTCAATAACTTTTTTTTTAATAATGTGAGCTTTTAATGACCTATTTTAAATTACTATATTTCTGCTATTTGTTTAGTTTCTCTATAGGGCTTAGAATTCCTAAATTTCTTGATCAGCATCCATTAAAGGCTACTTGACATTTTCTATTGGTGATTATAAGTACTCGGAGGTTTTATAAATATATATTTAATAATGACTTACATTTATATCAGATTACCAGAGGTTTGAATGCTTATACACTACTACTACTTAGCGCCAGCCTAGTTCCTATTTATATTTCCCACTTGGGTATAAATTGTAGAATTCTTACATTTCTTACTGTGCACCCAAATTGATTGTGCCACAAAGGCAACTCATGATTCTGGAGCCGTCTTTTTGTCTGTTAATTTTTGATTACGCGCACCTATAGTCATAATAAACAATAAGCCGCGAATTATTACGTATGAGTGAGTTTGTTTGTGTGTCAAAGCGAAAACGAAAGGTAGCAACAACAAGCCACCGATTGTGTGTGGTCAGCTCGGTTCCAAATCGACTCTCGGCGCCGCGTCGTCGCTGCCTTTACACCTGCGCAGAGCTGCGTCACTCGAAAAGGCCCAAAACCATAACCAAAATAACTCAAACTGAAACTCGAACTCGCACTCGAATCCGTCGCCGGGCAACGCAGGCAATCAATTGAACCTTAGTCGCCGTTTGAGTCGCACTCCCAGCGGAATTGGGTTGAGTCTCGTTTCGGCTCGTTTCGGTTTTTGTTTATCTTTTTTCCGCTGCGTTTTCAACAAAAACTTTTACCCCGCGTGGCGCCGTCAAATCAAAATTATATGCAAAATTATTAACGCCTGTGTTAAAAATGTTAATTGTTGCATAAGTCTTATCTTCGCGTCGTTTTCCCCCTTTCTTTCGCCGATTGTTTAACCGGTAATGGGCTTACATGGCGTATGCGTAATATTCTAATGATTAAATCAATGATGAGCTCCGAAAGGGGAGAAAGGGGAGCCGTAGTGCGTGGGATTGCTCATTTTGGGTTGTTTACTTTCTTACACAGAGGAAAACGTGTTTTTATGATAATAAATAAAGCTTTAATGTGAGGAAATGTTAATGTGGAGTGCTTACGACCTTTTGTAGTGCGTTAAATATAATTAAATTATAATGGATCTTCTTTTTCTATAATAATAATAATATTAAATTAAATTAACATTTATACACAGAAAAAGTCTTTAGCCAGCATCGACCATTGATTTACTTTACTTATAATAAATAAATTGTTGACTATTAATAGACCTTAAAAAAAAATAATATGAACAAAAGTTAAGTCAAATACAGATGTCTAAGACGTTTAAATAAAAGTTAAAGTTTAACTAGCGTAATTTATTTTTGCAGTTACAGTCCACAGAAGTTATGATCTATTTTATTTATATATATTTTGTGTTGCAAAATCATTTTTTTCGTCTTAATTAAAATGGCAAGCAAGAGATACAGTTCACTCATAATGAAATGAAGACGTTAAATGATTGCACAAAATTCGCTCCCGTGGTCGGGTTTTAGCTCGTAGAGCAACCGCAAGCGAGGATTATTCAAAACCCAGCCACACGGCGTATGCGTAATATTCTAATGCAATCGCAATGCAAAGAGTGAGGGAGCAGAGGTTGTTAGTCAGTAAATAAAGTAATAACTGCAATGTGTGTCAGTGGGAAATCAATTGAATGCGTTTGAAAACGTGCTTATTGGCCAACGAAAGTTTCTCCCAATCAATTGGCAAGCATTAACCAATATCAATACCGCAGGTGAGGCGAGACGAGGCGAGGCGAGGCGTGGCCAGGTGAGGTGAATCGTAGTGCGGTGACCTTCGACGGACGGCGGCAAAGCGGCAATCAAACAAGCCATTTGAGATAGCCAAACAAACGCGGTCCAAATACCGCGCACAATACCATCGTTCGTACTGCCAACAAGTGGAGTTAAACACCAAATATAAATAAGCCAAGGTGACTAAGTACGGCAGCGGCATGGAGATCAGGCGCACCTCTCGATCTCGGCCATATCTCTGGGCCGTAACGCTGATGCTGCTCGGCCTTTGGCTGGGCTCGGTTTTGGCCAAGGGCGCCAGCAATCAAACTAAGTCGCAGACCTGGCAGCAGCAGCGCTATCAAAGTCAGTCCAATGAGTCGCTATTGCTGCCGGAGGAGCCGGCACTCGCGGAACCAGAGACCACTCCGCCGATTGTGAGCTCGCCCCATGAAACCCATTTGACGCGCACCTCGGTGATCTTCGGGCTAACTAAAGTGGCCAACGAGAGCAGCGTGAGCCAGAAGTGCCACGCGCAGCTAAGGCAGCTGCAGCGCGGCATACTCGTCAAGCAGCCGTGGGCCATGAAGGGTAAGTGCGGATTGGATATAATTTAAAAACAAATATGTGGCAAAGCCCCCAGAAAAACTGAAAAGTTTTGGCTTTGCTTTGGGGGATTTAATATTAACAAATTGCAGAGTCTTTAGGAAATAAATTAGCCCATTGCTTTCAGTGAAACTAATGTAGTTTTTTCCTTAAAAAATATAACTATAATTTAAATAAGCGCTTGTGACTAGTGCCATAAATATAAGCTATTGCTTTTAACACAAAGAAAATACATATCATTAAATAAATAAATAAATAAATAAGCGCTTACAAAAAACCCACGAAAAATTTCCATGCAAGATTAGACTTCTTGGGAATTTTAATATTAATATTACTTTAAAAATACATGCTCAAATATCCAAATACCAAAGAAAACTCTCTTATTAAATCACTCGTAAACTTTTTATTTATCTACAATTATTTGCTTTTTTCAATAATATTTGCATAACAACTCCAAGCAGCAAATGAGCAATATTATTCAAACATTGTGAGATCACTTTTTACGATTCAATTATAACTTCGAATATCCCATTTAAGAAACACCAGTCTAGTGTGTTTTCTACAATGTATGAAGGTATATATACGTTTCATAAATATAGGTTTAGCTCAATTGAACTTTACTGGTTAAAAAACCCCTACAAATCATTTGATGATTCATTGAATGGTTTGCTAGGAAAATAGATAGACATAGCCTATGAATTTGCACAATAAACAAATTATTTTTGTAATACGTAAACAAAGAACAAGTGACCTATGCTCTTACTGAAAAACCTATGATTCAGGAAAAAATTGGCTGGCAGAATTTGTCTGAAACAAACAATCTTTCATTAGCAAACTATGATAAATCAATAAACAATATATTTCTATTGTAGCTTGACCCTTCTACCGCCAACAATTGATTAAAATGTTAAACAAAGATCAGAAAACCTCTAGTTAATTCCGCTAGTTCAAGCCTCACGTTGACATATGTAATTTCCTAAACTCTTTCGTACTTTCCCACAGTGCTGGATGCCTCGGGAACGAAGCCCTCGGGCTTTGTGTATGGCCAGAACTACTGGCTGGGAAGTCGGGAAGCTTGCCGCGGAGTACAAAGACCCGTGGAAATAACGCTCTCGAAGAACTTCGATCGGGTGATGCACTACGGGATTATCACCCAGCAGGCGCCCTTCGACATGGACTATCGAGTGATCTACCTGAGGCACAGCTCACCTTGGCAGGTGGAAATAAAGCTGATGTCCGAGCAGATCATCCACATAGGACTCTGCCTGCCGAGTGCCTGCACTTCAGAGGAGATCAAGGGGCTTGCCCAGGACTACGTGTCTGGAGGCATGTTCACCGAGAACGAGATCTTTGACATCCGGCCGGAGGTGGTCTATATGAAGGATCTGCAGCTGAAGGATGTATTCTTTGAGAGGCCCAGCTTCCGGCTGCTAGTGGCCTGTGTCCTGGCCACCGGAGCCCTGATGCTCTGTGCCCAGCAACTAACGGCTGCCAAGAAACTGACTCCGTCTTCGGACGAGCCCGATCCTGGCCTGGCTCCCGCTGAATCGGAACTATGGAGAGGACTCCACTCTCTCCTCCAACTGGAGAAGCTGCAGAAGTTCATTCCCTGCTGGGATGTGCCCGGCAACTGGGCCAAGATCTTTGCGGTGCGCGAAAACAGTCCCAATGAGATTCCCCTGATGAACGGCCTGCGATCGGTGTGCGCCATCTGGATCATGGTCTTTCACGTCGTGTGGTTCATGTACTTCACTGTCCACAATAAGACGGTGCTGATATCGTATGCGGAACAGGCCTTCTTTCAGTACGTCTCCTCGGCTCCTCTGCTCGTGGATGTCTTCTTTACCATCAGGTATGAAAAATAATTTTACAATTAAGAATTTACAAATTATTTATTGGAAATTCCTTCCCCCTTAGTGGCTTCCTGCAAACATACAACTTCCTGCGCAACTCCCAGCAGCTGGAGGCAGTGCGTCGAAATGGTCTTGGCCAGAACCTAAAGCTCTTTGGCAAGCTGCTCTTCCACCGCTATCTTCGCCTGGGACCCCTCTATTTGGTTGTTATGGCCACCGTGGATCTTGTGTATGCCTACATTGGGGATGTCTCGGTTTACCACATCAACGAGCGCTTCGACGAGATGTGCTCCCGTCACTGGTGGCGCAATCTGCTCTTCATCCAGAACCTCTTCGATCACCGGGACATGTGCGCCAACTGGAGCTGGTCGCTGGCCTGCGAGATGCAGTTCTTCATCCTGGCCAATGCCCTTTTGTTCCTCTACGTGAGGTGAGTAGGAATTGTTGATAATAAAAGAAAAACTTAAATATATTTTATTTTTGCAGATACCCCAAGGTAACCAAGACTTTGGTGGCCTCCGCCTTTGTGGCCACCATCGCCTGGTCCTACAGCATCGGGCTGAGCATCAAGTTCCAGCTGTCTTTCGACTCAGCCTTTGCCACCGGAACGGAGATATACACGTCGCCCTTCGTTAGGGTCCTACCGTATATCCTGGGAGCTGTCACTGCCTGGCTTCTCCTGGAAAACCGCCTCCAGCTGGAGCTGAGCGAGCCGAGGGAGCGCCTCTGCTGGCATTTCGCCCTCGTCGTGTTCTTCGCCTGCATTTACTCGACGGTGAAGCGGGATCTAGGTCCCCTGATGGCCATCACGCTGTTCGTGATGGGCCGCCTGTTCTTCTCCCTGAGCGTCTGCTGGATGGTGGCGGGCAGCTGCCAGGGACGAGGGGTCTGGTGGTCACGTCTGCTGGAGGCCAAGGGCTTCCAGCACGTCAGTCGACTGTCCTACGCCATTTACCTGCTCAACCCGCTGGTCATCGCCCTCTTCTACAGCCTGACGAACGTCAGCACGGACGCGGATCCCTTCATGCTGGTGAGTAATGAAGTTTAAAAGGAATATTTATTTAGATATATAATCTACATTTAATTTATTCCAGTGCGTCGTCACCTGCGGATTCGCTGTCATCGTTTACCTGGCCTCGATCCTCTTCTCCCTGGCCTTTGAACTGCCCTTCAGCAATTTATCCAGCTTGCTAAATCGGCGCAGCAAACAGAAAAGTGCCTAACAGACGCTAGCCTTAAGTTAGAACCTTAGGGCCAACGCACACGCCTCCATCTGACAATTGTGATCGCTTCATGTACAACTACTCATCATAACCGAATCACTAGGCTTAGTCTTGTCGTAGTCAAAGTTAATAGTACTATCTATATTCCTTGTACATCGGTGGCCACCATACTTAATAAGCTTAACCCTAGCTGTAGATCCACTCTGATATACGTACTCCCCTTACGCTAAATATGTACTATACTTATTAAACCCCGTATCATTATCCTGCATAGAATATAGCTTTGTTGAGAATTACATTGGCAAATGAGTTTTATTTAACGCATATTTTAGGAACTTTATATATGAGATATAAGTTCCCCAAAGTTTTCAGAATTAAATATAAATTCTTTTTTGTCTTGTTGAAACTATTCTAAAAGGAAATACTAAAAATTATTCTTTAATTATTGATAAATGTTTTTCTGTGAAGAAAGTACTTTGTAATATGAGTACTAATTTTTGAAAATATGATAGTAACCCACACACTTTGTGCACTTCGTCAGCAAATCTGGGCGAGAATTGGGACAAACTGAGGCAAAATAATATCGCACTCGCCTCAATATATCCGAAGACTGATCTTCGACATCTTTGAAGTTAAAGTCGGAATGACGTTTCAAGATGCATTGAATGATCTGATAGAGAACTGTTTCAGTGGGGAAATGATATTTCAACAACTGCCACAACTCCTCTCTAGTATTTTCCACAAATGTTTGGGTGAGCCTTAGAATCAGCTTGAGCATTTCCGGTTCCAAGTTCTCAGACATGCTGGTGATCAGGTCCTCGAAACTCTCGATATTCAGAATGTGGTCATTAAGTGCAGAGCCATAATCCTCTAGTTTAATATCTTTTTTACTCAGTCTCAGATTGCCAGAGTCTTGATTCGCCGAATTGCGACTCTTTTGCTTGGCTCTGAAAATGTCATCCAGCTCCTTTTTTGTGGGTACTTCATTGGCGCTGCGTATCAGGTCCACTTTTCCCTCAATGCGTTTGGCTGCCTCGGAGATTTTATCGAAACTCCTTCTGCAAATAGTTTAAAATTTATAAATTGACAATGAACTTATTTCTACATCTAGTACTTAAGTTCGTTGTCCAGGATGTTGTGATATTTCTGTTCCTTGATCATTTTTAATGCCAGCCGTAAGTTGTTACAAGTATGAGTAAATAAAAGTAAGGAATCCGAGAGTTCGCTTGCATCAGAGGATTTCTGGTCATCACGTAGGCTCTAATTAAAAAAACGATATTTAGTAAATATAAAATAAAAAAAAAAAAAAGCACTCACCAATAAAAGATATAGAATTCTGTCGCACGAACAAAATTTCCATTCACGTACTGGTGCA
>VNKF01008565.1:0-67267 GCA_008044355.1 Drosophila lacteicornis
GTCTTTGAGGGAGCGTCGGCCACGATTGAATTCGTTGTACCAGTTTTTCACAGTGCTATAGGATGGTGCTTCATAGTCATACAAAGATTTAAGTTCATCGCTGCACTCTTGTCGTGATAATCCACGCCGAAAGTTGTGAAAAATGATCGCACGAAAATGTTCACGAGTTAATTCCATTTTTTTGCGAAATTGATTTTTTTAAGTAACTGTAAACAACACAAATGATAGTCGTACGTCAAACCGTTCTGAGTACGTTTATGCTTAAAAATGTCGAACTTTTCAATGGAAATGTCAGATTCCACCTAACAACACTTAGTGTTGCCTAGGCCAGAAATATATATAGCAGCCCACGTATGCATATAAATACCCATTTAGAAAGCACCCACAAATAAAAGCCAAGTTGACATCTCTCTGGCCTCCGTTCCTTCGCTCGTTTGGCAATTCTGTGGCTCGGCTTTTGGCTTTCGGCTTCTGTTTTATTTTTTTTTTTTCTGGCTTATTTTGTTGGCTGGCCTGGCCCATTGGTGTTGCCTCAGTCACCGCACTCGGTTCGTTCTGTTTTCGAGTTCTGCGCCTCGTGCACGCGCGTAAATACCGAAAAAAAACCAACAAAAACAACACCATAGAACAGCATTAAATATAAATAAAGATGAAAACAAACAGAGGAGAAACTATTAGGAATATCGGAGGAGAAGCGAATTCATTTATTTATAAATAAAATGTGTCACGAATATTGCAACCCTGAAACAGTGAACTTTCAAGCGGACCAATTGAGGTTTCAATTAAAATTTTGTTATAACCGAAAATAAATAGAAATTCGAGCACGAGAGCAACAGTTCCAAGTGGGTAGACCAAGGGGGGGATTTTTGGGATAAAAGCGGTTGGTCTAGGGGGTGGATTGTGGCAGGTCAATCGGGTGTTAAGGGCGAGACGAGAGAAAAGCGAGATTAGGTACGAAAAGGTGTTCGTTCGTTCGCCTCGGAGTGACTGGTGATTAAATATCTCGGGGAAAAACATAACAATGGAAATTCACAGACTATTGATATTTGTATATTTGGATATATGTATATAGGTGATATCGAGTCCAAATAGAAGTTAATATGTGAGTTTGAGGAGTTCAGGAGGTGGGAGCTTCGGAAATGCGAGGATCGAATCCCTTTAAAGGCGAGATTATTCCAAGAATAATAATAAAATAAAATAAATAAAGATAATGTGAAAGAACTATATATTTTGTATATAAATAAATCAAATAAAGGGACTAGGCAATAATTAAAGAAAAACCTCTTAGCTCTATGAAGTATAAAAATTTAAAGATCTTAAAATTATAATTCCAGACGTGAGAGCTTAAACTTGTTTCCTATACACCCAAAAGAAAATCATCATAGAACCTACACGATTGTTACATGAATTCTATACTCTTGAGTATTACAAATTTCTTAATAAGATGCTTATCAATTTAATTCTACAAAAGTATAAATTTTATACTCATCTGCACCAATATTTCATAATAATCACTAACGCGACAAACAGAAAAGCACTAAATTCCAGCTAACGCGATATGTTATAGAATGTTCGATGTAGATTCGTATAAAAATAATACTCAAAAATACACAATTGAAACTATAGAGTATAAAAACTAAACTTTGGAGCATACATTTGATAGTTTAAAGTATCAAATGTATACTAAACCCGTTAAACTGCTTGAGTATACTTTTAAGACAACGCGTAGAAAGGTTAAACTCTTGTGTTTTTTTTTGGGTGTAGATAAAAGTAAAATGTACACATTGTAATTAAAAAATGTAATTAAAAAGTAAAACAGAAGTTCGACCGAATAATATAAGCTTAAATATTAAATGAGGAAAGGTTTTCCTCTATTAAGCTTAAATATAGACCACAATTTCCTGGCCCTAAACTTTTTTAAGTAGCAGATATTTGCATTATATTTTGTAAGAAAACTAGAGCTTTTAGAACTGACCTTTGCCACATTTAATTCTCTCTCAAGCATTAGAAACTCACCCTTTTAACATTTAATTCTTTTTTAGTTCTAAGAAGTTCTAAAAACTAAAAAAAAAGAAGAGATACGAATCTCTTGAGCTGATGGAATTAGATTGATTGAGAAAACCAAATGGATGACAGTCTCTTGTCGCAACTTTCGAGCAATCTGCAAGCCTGTGGGTGCGATTTTACTTCTTCCGCGACGCCACTCACTCCCACCACCCCCCAGGGCCCCCCCCTCCCACTCTTTCAGGTGCAATGGGGGTGTGGTGGAGGGGTGGTGTAGTGTGTGTGCCTGGGTGGCTGGGGATGTTGGTCGGTCTCGGGGATGGTGAAAAGGTTTAGAGAGGCCCCGAGGCTTCGGCTTCGTTCTTCGCGTTGCGCTTGACACGTTTTTTTTTTTTTTTTTCTCCTTGGACAGCCTCAGGTTTTCCATCTCACCCCGCTCCCCCCTGCATTTCCATGAAGAAAAACCACTCCATGTGTGTGTGCGTGTTTGTGTGTCACTCTGTTGTGTTTATGTTTTATTTTCATTTCGTGTTTCTTTTAATTGCCAACTGCCCTCCTGCCCGGCTCTCGTCCTTGAGCCTCCTCCCCGCACTTTCCGCAGCCCCTTAGCTCTATATTTAAACGCATCGCATCGCTCAATGGGCTTTCCACTAACTAGCTACAGTTGTGAAAATCAAAACAAACACACTCCATGATAAAGATGGCCTTTGAGAGGAATTCCAAAGTAAATTCCTTTGAAGCAAAAAAGTTAGAATATTCTTTTGCTGATGGGAATGAATATATATTTATTACATTGCTTTATATTTCTATTTTAGTTTCTAGAAACATAACAATCAATGAACTATGCAAATTTATGAGGCAAGGGAACTGGGTCTCGGGCATTCTCTAGACGAAATTCACTAAAAGATTCTTCGACCTTACAACAGATCCATTATTTCTATGATATAAGTGCCAATTTTATGAGAAAACAAACAATAGAGCTCGAAATATATTCCTAAATATTTTTAGAGGGATTTGAGATTGAGATATACTCAAGAAGTGAAGTAAAGTAAAGTGTCTGTGTCTTATTTTCGATTATTTACGATGGTCGGCTCGGTTTTAGATCAATTACAGTAGAAACTATATTATATACCCCGTAATTTGTTGAATGGCGTGCGCTGAATTGATGTGAATTCAATTAAAACCGTCGCCGTCTGAATTCCGAGAGGCAAAAAAAAAAAAAAAAAAAAGCGAAATAAAATACGGGAGGGAAAGAGGTTAAGGGGGAAATAATTATAGAATGAAAACAAAATCGAATGAATGAAAACAACTGTGAATGGGGGGCTGTTATCGGATTGTTCTGATATGATCTAGTTTCTTCCTCCTCTTGGGTCTTAATATACGTCTCTGATTCCAATTAATTAAGAGTATCTTGACATTTATTGTGGGTCCCACATGGCGTATACGTTATTTTTGAAGGTTTTCTTAAAGCAATTTCTGAATAGATATTTTGGCCCGCCCTTCTTTCGATTTTCCCCAGATTCTTCTCCTTCCCCTTTCCATTTTCCATTGATTACTCGAATTCGAAGTGCAGTCGTGCGCCTCAAACAAAACTTGGCAAAATTCATAATATGCACAGCGAATAGAAAAGCTACAGCTTGCGGGCGGCCGAGGGGAGGTGGAAAAGTTGAGCGAAAAAATATTGAGAAAAAGTAGAACACTTAGACATTACACGGGTCCAGTTCTCACCTAAAAAGTTTGCATCCTCTGTCTCCTTGTCTTTTCTGGTGTTGTGTTCATCCTTCTCGGAGACATTTTATTTGTTGTTTCTTTTCCTTATTTTTTATTCGAGCAAATTCTTGTACTTTGAGTGACTGTTAGCCAGGATGTCCTTTTGGTTTTTGCCGGGAAACAAACAAAATAAAGAGAGAAGCTGGAAAAAAAAAAAACGAAAGGAATGCAATAAAACCTTGTCAACTTTTATATTGCTCTGCTGGCAAAGTACTTAGGGAAAGACAGAATGAAACGATGATGCCTTTAAGTGCTGCAAATACAAATGGGAATTAAAGGCAACTTCTAACAAGGAGCAAAATTTAGGAAAAACTTACATTTAAGGAGGTGAAAAGAGGTTACTTTAATGATTTCTTCAGTAAAAAGAAAGAATACCCCATAAACCTCCTTGGAACTGTTCTCTGCTCACAGAAAATCAAATCCAAAAAAATGCCAAACCAAAGAATATAGACTAAAATCAAAGAAACCAATCAAAAGCAAGTGAAAAAAATCAAAAAAAAAATCTACAATAATGTGTCCGAAAACGTCGAAGACCACACCCTTGCTACTGATCGCTGGGATTTGCTTTGTCATCGTTCTGGTGGTCATCACGGGGATCACGCTGATCAACAACATAAACCTATCGAATATCATTCGATTGAACGAGAAGGTGGCCAGCGACAGTGTCAGCAACAATGAGAATCAGATCAAGGAGCTCAACTATGTGAATAATCATCCGAGGAATGTTTACCTGAAGCTCAACTCGACCAAGGATGGCGATGATGATGACGACGATGGTGCTGGCAATGGCATGCAGCGGGAGCAGGAGCAATTGGAGTTACCCAAAATATCGGCTGTTATAGGCGATACTACGCCGAAAATTGTGGAGAATCAATTGAGAAAATCACAGGATATTCCCCCATCCACCAGTGCTCCTTCTACTCCTGCCCCTACAAAGTATGCTCCCACTTCTCCCTTGGAGGGCACTCCGCCTTTGCCCTTCGGCGGGGTCAAGACCAATGGCTCCTCCGGCGGTTTGATTGATTACGAGAAGCGAAACCAAGTCGTCAAGGTGAGTCAAGGGTTAAAGGCCGTCTGCCTGTCGGGTTAAAGTGAGGAAAAAAAAAACAGAAGAGGTGGGTTAAAGGTGTGAACTCAGCGCGTAGTATCCCTTTCAAGCGCTTGACCTTTTTGGCAGCGACTGACAGGAATCGGATTAACTTAAATGCTCACCCAAAACAACTTCGGGTCCCTTTCAAATTGCTCTGCATAAATCTTCAATGGAAAAACATGTGTTTCTTTATAGAATTGCAGATGTTTTGGTTATTTGCAATACAAAATTGGGGGTTTAGTTCTTGAAAATAAGAACAGAAGTTCTTGGGTTGTTGTTGTTTCTTTATTTTACACACTAAACAATTCTAGTTGATGAATATATATTCCTTACTATTTTTATTTAGGTTATTTTATTTAGTTTTTATGAGTAAACATTTGTTTCTTTAAGTGGCTCTCTTATATATTTTTATATATTTTATATAATATTTTAGGACACTTTTCAACCCCACAAAGTATTCTTTATTTAAAAAAACCTTCTCCTTATTTACCCATACGCTTTAATATTAAAAATAAATGTGGTAGCTGTTGTCGAGCTGGAAATTTTGTTCATTTTTCAACTCGCAAACTGACACATTAATTATCCATCACGCCCTAGATCATCTCGTTGCCATTCCATGGCAAATATTTCAAATGAAATGCGGAATTTGCACCTTATTGCAACTCTCTTCTCCTCGCTTATTTCAAACCAAACACTTGAAGGATTTCCAGGCAGAAGGATACGTGGTATAAGGCGGAGGGGGGGGTGAAGTACCAGGACACTGTTCAAGTTGCAGACACATACACGCAGATAAAAGGACAGGGATATATGGCGATATTGAGCCCGTTTTCTGAAACACCAGTGGCGGCGATAAACAAGCACGTGACAACAACAACAATAACGACAAGAGCAGCTAGGGGTGTCAAGTGTCCCACCCACTTTGGAACCCCCCTTTTCGACCCCCTTTGAACGAGGCTTAACCCTTGTGCGAGGAAAATGTAGTGCTATACGTTTTTTTAAAAGTTAAAGCTTAAAATCCATAAGAACTAATGAATATATTTATATTCTTAGTTATAGAAATGTATAACCATTATAAAAACAATTTTTAAATATTTAAATATTATGTTTTTTTTTGTATTTTCAATAGTTTTATTTTTTAAAAAACCTAGAATCCTTTTTTGAATATTTTTTCCTATAGATTTTTAAATTTTGCTGCTATTTAAGGCGCCTTTTAAATTGCTCTTGCTCACTTAAGGGTTAAAGCCCCCTATTTTTTGCACACCTTTAGCCCCCTTGGTGGCCCCCATTCTTTTAGCCAGTGAATGTGATCTAAATCTTGGCGTTTATTACGCTCACTTGGCTCCTTCTCTTGTACAATTGCCATTACGTGGTTGGCCATAGTTGCCCCTTTCTTTCTTTTTTTTTTCGCAGCAAAGGGGGTTGTCCTTTGGCAATTGCTTTACGCTTTCACTGCTCAAAAGCCCGTGCCAGCTGGAAGGAGATAGAGACCTTGAGCCAGGCTATGCGCCTAAACTAATGGTAATTGCCGCTGCACACTAAAAAAGAAAGCCAAACAAAATTTAATTAAATTAAGCTGTAAAGTTAATTTCTTGCTTGAAGGGATTTAAAATCACTTTAAAGGGAGTCCAAAAATAGGCAATGAATTATTTTTAGTTGTAATTATATTTAAAGCCTACTTTTGGGCTTAATTTCAAGTGATTTATAAATAGGAAATACCAATTATATATAAATGAAACACATTTATAACGTTATAAAATACCTACAAAATACTTCCTTTATTTGAGACTAATTTTTGATTCGGATTTGACTTTCAAAATATTTATTTAGCTTTTAAAAAAAATATTTCCAGTGTATAGAGTTGCAACTTCAGGGAGCCACCACTGCAACACGAGAATAAGTTGAGAGTGAGAGGAGTTGGAAGGATTTAAAATGCGAAAAGACATTGAAGAAAATGGGAAAAATACGCCAAAGAGAATTTATTTAAATTATTTAACCCATTTAAACTTTGAGCATATATTTGGCTCAAGGGAATAACTTGAGAAATAGCCTGCTTTAAGGTAAAATACCTTAAATTTAACTTAAGCTGCTGGCAACCCCACCTAAGAGTGACATTGAAAACAGTAAACATTTGAGCTCAGGCTGTCCAAGTTTCTATTTCACACTCGGTTAATCAAAGTGAAGAGGATTAAGTTATAGAGAAAACAAAAACAATACCTTTGGCTGCCTGATTAATGCGGATCATAACTCTGTCTGCGATTTACAATCTAAAATCAAATGGCATTCTATTGACTGAATTTTCATTCACCTGCCAGAGAGATATCACACACAATGATTGCCATTTGTGAACCGAACGAAAGGGGGAGGAAGTGCAAATATTGCAGGTGAATGTGAATACATTCGGTCGACTGATTGCGTTTACCTGGAAAAGCTGCCCGAGAGGGGTTGAAATGCAGAAGATGAAGACATTTATGTTGAAAAGCAGCTTAAGCATTGCAATTTTCCTCGCTGAGAACTGGGAGAATGGTAAATGGTAAATGGTAAATGGGAAACGGGAAACCGGAGGAAAAACAATCTGTTGCAATTTAACTTTCTTGTTTCTGCTCGTCGTGGCCTTTTACTTCATCGCCTCGCTTGCCGCTTCCCTGTGATGTTTTATTCATTGTTCTTTTCCGATTATTTCCCATTGCAGGTGAGTTAACTCGGAATTGATGATACGACGTCCTTCAGATGGATGGGTGAAATGGTAAACCTAAGTACAAATGTCTAAGGGGTAAATAATGCCACGTTCTTCAAGTATGTATGCATATAATGGGGTGAAATATTTTACTCGGAACTTTATTTAAATGTGGAGTTCAATGAGATTAGAAAATTGTGGTTTAAATTATTATTTAAATATTTTTTTATGTAGAAAAAGAAGTTACCTTTTACCTTTTTCATTTAAAACTAAAAATCCATTATATTTACAACCTCCAAAACATTGTAAAATAATTCCACCTCTTTAAACCCTCCTCCTCGACCATTTCAAGTTCAGAATTTTCACTTGAAGAGCTTTAGCCTTGGCGGGGAATTTCCCTCTTAGGCCATTTTCCCGCCTTTTGCTCTCCATCTTTCCTGCTTTCCTGCTTTTCTTCTTTCCTGCCATCCGTTTCTTTTCACTTGGTTTGTTTTGCCCATTTGTCGTTGGCTTGTTTTGCTTTTCGTGTTCTACACATGTCGGCAGCTAATAATCGAATTGTGTTCCTCCCCCCCCCCGGCTAATCTCTCTCCGTCCCCGGTGAAACCCCCCAAAAGTCCAATGTACACACAAAAACACACACTACACACCCTGCACACCCCGCACACCCACTTTTGCGCCCGTTCATTGGCCATGCAAATTACAACGAGAAAACGAAAGGAACACCGCCGGGCTCCGGGCTCGGGAGTGGAAAGTGGAAAGTGAAAAGTGCGGGGAAAGTACACAGAACCAATCGAACGACGCATTGAAAAGCCAAAGCGCAGACAACTGAGCCCCTTGTTCAAGGTGGAAGCGGGGGCTAATGGGAAATACCAGAGGGGAAAATGAGGGGGGGAGAAACTGGCCCCCAAAAATGGCCAAGTGGGAACACGACAGCACGGAGGAAAGCAAATACAAATACCAAAGCCTGGGACAGTGACTAAAAGGTTGTCAGTGGAAATTTAAATAATATTTCGAGCAACAAAGTCCTTAAAATGTCAAAACATAAGATTATCGATACTAATTCCTATTATTTCAATATTATTTTATATCAACAAGCCCTCGAAATCTCCAATACCAATAATAATTCCTGTTGCAGCTAGTATTTAAGTGAAACATGCCTTAATTTCAATTGAAACCTTTCTGTCCCTATAATTATTACAAAATTATTTAGTTTTCCCTGATAATTAAAATTTTAACCAACACTTTCCCCATTTAAACCACTATGGCTTGGCCAGTTTGAAACCAAATCCAATGAGAAGGGCAAACACCAGCAGCACTGACACTCACCCAGTTCCCTGCTGCTGCTGCTGCTGCTACTGCTGTTGTCCTTCAATTGGATCAGTGGCTGGTCGTGTGTATTGGAAATTGGCATTGGTATTGGTAGCTGCCTTGTTGGCCATGTTTTCCCAGCATTTTGACCGTTTTGACCAGTTTCATTGTCAATAGCACAGGGTCGCGCCTGCAGAAAAGAAAAGAGAAAAAGCCAAGATGGAAAACACAGAACACAGAACAATACAGCTTGGGGAAATGTGCAGCAGCATAAAGCGGCGGGGCTAAGCCCAAAAGTTAACAAATTAAAAAACAAACGACATTTCCCTAGATTTTTCTTTCAACTTTTCGGTGAAAATAAAAATATTTTCCGTTTCCCCCTTCTCGGTTAGAGAATTCTTAATAGTTTTCTCTTTGGGTCTTTGTTCTGTCATCAGCGAAGCGGTCGCCCCTTTGCCGCTTTTCTTTTTTCTTATCTGGTTTATGGTGGGTTTCGGGGGGAGAAAACTTGAGTTCATATTTTGTTATGCGGCCACGCCCCTTCCCTGACCGAATACACGCCCACACAGTCACAGCAGCCGCCGGCACCTTAATGCAAATAGTTAGATTGTTTTCCCCCAAAAAAACGTACCCTGGAGATGGTAAATAGTTGGGAGAGGGTGTCTAGGCCCAAGGCTATAGAGATTGATGTAACGTAATTTTTAAAACAGAGCAAACTAGTTAGATTTATTAAGTTTGATACCTCTAAGCAAGTCTTAGTATTAAAAATACTGACTTAATACGTCTTAATACTGTAAATTCAAAAAGAAATGCTATCTTTCTTTTCGGAATGATCTTTGAAGCATTTATTTATATTTTTCTTGCTCTATCTCCACGCTTTGCCTGCAATGTACAAACAAAGCAGCAACAAAGCATCTTATAATTTATTTTTAGTAGCGAACGAGAGAATTAGTTTCATATCTCTGAGAGATATGGTATTTTCCTAGGATTTTCCTATTAAAGGGTACCTTAGCATCGAGTTACTCAAGTCAAAAATCTGTGATTTGCTTAAATATATATATTCTGTGAGATTAAGCGATGCTGGGAAAAGTGAATAGATAACTAGATTGGCTAAGAGAGAGAAAGCAGAATGGCGAAAGCGTTGTCTTTTGCATTATTTTATGGCCTTAAGCAAATTATTTTTCTTTTGGCAGAGTTTCTGGTTAAACTTTTCTGCTGCCAAGGAAGTTGATGTTTATGTGTGTGTGTGTGTGCTTGCATATTTTCACAAACAATTTTCAACTTACTCCTTTATGGTATTTTTTTTCGGTATTTTCGTTGTACTTTTTTATCTCTCCTTTGTTGTATGTGGAACGGATAAAAACTTTGTGCTGAAAAGTTGCATTCAAAATATCTTGGATTATTCAATTATGGCAGGCCATCGCTTGCTCCCTTTCTAAATTTAGCCCTCCATCTCTTTTGCATTCCATCTCTTTCTGTCCCTTTTCTGCAATTTCCAACTTTTCATTTTTTGGCTGTTAAGATTGCGCTCGTAAATCGCTGGGTCCTCAAGGGACTGTCATTAAAGTTAGATGGAGGGAGATGTCGGATGGATGGAATCGTCGCGGTAGGGGAAAATCGCTGAAAGAGACGTACAGCGAGTTGGGGAAAGAGACAGCAAGAGTGGGGTTATCTTGTTCTTCTTGGGCTTTTGAAAGCGGGAACACGACTCAAATGAAATGCCATCAAGTGAATGACGAAAGTCACGTGCCAGCGGCTGACGAAAAACAATTCCAGCGAGTGCCAACATTTCAGCTGTGGCATGCCTCAAACTCAAAGGCAGGCTCAGCCTCAGCCTCGGCCTCAGCCAGAGACTCTGGCTCCAACACCAAGTCAAACTCCAGCTAGACATGTAGGACATCACACGAAATTTTTCAGTGTATAGCAATCAGTGTGCACTGTGGAAAATAATAGGAAGGAACTGCGAAAATGCAATGATCGGAACTTGAATTTTGCACTCCAAAATCTATAAAATATTTATTCTTCGTTGCACGATGTGCTTAATAAATAATACCACGATACTGAAACAAACAGCAATGTAAATTTTGATCTGAATCTGAATTATGCCCTTCAAATACCATCAGCACACTTTTTTTTATTTATTTATATATTTTTGTAAATATTTATTCATTATATTTATATAATTTATATGTGAATTTTATTCTGTACACAATTTTTCCATTCCAAAATCCATCGAGAATGTTTTTTTTTTTTTTTTTTTTTTTTTTTTTTTTTTTTTTTTTTTGTAAATTGAAGTTAAAATGCAGAGAAGTTAAATATTTTAATGATAAATAAAATATTAAGCGATACGAAAGTTGGAAAACCTTTTTAAAAAATAAATCTTTCACTAAAACCCTTAAAAGACCGTTCAATATAATTTTATTTACGGTGTAGCCCTACCACACACACCTGCCTTGTGGGATGCGGACACATTGTGACATATGACGAGTGTCTCTCACTCTGTCTAACATTCCCTTGCTTCTCTGTCTCTGTGGCGCTCTCCCCAAGCTGGGACATTCCATTGCGGAAATTATGTACCAACATACCAATGCACAAAAACACATACGCTCAAGTACAGTAGGCATTCTAATAAATATTATATGTTATTTGTATTTAATATTTCTTTCTTTATTTATTTCCTTATAATTTTATGTTCAACTGCAAGCTTCAAGGGCTCCCTTTGTTAGTTGTTTATTTTAAGCAGGACCCACTGTACCTCCACGGCGATGTCACACTCACGCACATCCATTTGAGGCTGACATTCCTCCGCCTGTGGCACGTTTTGTCCGACGTTTGCACATTGCCAGGATATAACTTGATCCTTAATGAAGACATCCAAACACACTCGCACACACACACAGGCTGTATGTTTGCTAAAATGGATGAGCGTGTGGGCGCCACAAGAATACGAAAATTATTCAATCAATCAGTCAAATCCATCAAGCAATTTCCGTAAATTAGTCGACTTGATGATTTCGAGATTTCTCTTCACTTTTTCCGAGTGCTTAGTGACCAGTTTAGTTTGAAAGTTGGCAGGGCTTAAAGCTTTGGATAAGTTAGTAAGATATTTATAAAGGAAAATGAACAAGTTTAGGAGCAAACTTAACTTAATACAAAAAGAAGATAATTCCATTCATTATCATTTTAAATTCAAACAAATATGAAATACTTTATCAATGACAGATAAATATCTCAAGCTTATGCGTATAAAGTCATTCATCTTATGTTTTTTGGCTTCAAATACAAAAGCAATGAACTTTAAAGGTCAGGGCCACCGAGCAAATTTTCGGGGTCACCAATTGCAAAAGTCATAAATTTGGCAAAAGATCGATAGATGCAAAAATGTGGGTTTATTAAGTAGCATGCGTGGAAAGTCACATAAAATATATTATATATATATTATGTAAATAAACCTTTAACTACTCACCTTGTTTTTCGATCCTTTTTCCTGGAAAAATGTTATTTAATTCCGTTTATGTCCAGCTTCGCTCTTGACATTCCTGCTTGTCATCCATCAATCTGAGCTGCGGCTCATTAAATCCCAGAAAATCAGAAAAGAAACAGAGTCCGAAAGTTGCCTTCGTTTCGCCGCCGGGCTGACCTCTGTCCTTCGTCCTTCGTTCTTCGCTTGCCTTATCCTTGCAGGCCTGTCCCTTCCTCACACTTTCTGGCAGCTGTTGTAATCCGTTTAAAGTGTTTTTGCGGGTTGTAAACATTTCGACTTTTAATTCACTGACAGCCGTTCCTCATTCCTCTCTCTCTCTCATTTTGTTTATCTGTCCCTGTCTCCGGCTGACCACCGGCTTTGAGGTTTTCCGGAGCTTATGGGCGGCATAAGGGGGCGTGTCGTGGGATGAATGCTTTTCGGCTTTTCCGCTGTCCGCTAAGAGTTTAATTTGCAAATAAAAGGCTGCTAATTAGGCTCAAGAAAATAAGAAAAAAAAAAGGTTAATAAATAAATAATGCATAATATTAAATAAGATGCAAATGATAAAGGCTTTAAGAAGTATTTATATATTTTTCTATCTTTCATTTATCTTAAATCCAAACAATTAAATTTGTCCGCTTTTGATTAGCAAGATCATTTCCCTGAGATTTATAAAATTAAATGAAGAAATTAATTGATTAAATTTGCATATACTTAATCCCCTACTTAACCCATTAACCTTCGGCTGAGGCGAAATTCCAGCTTTGCATGATTTGACCTTAAGCATTTAATGGGTTAAGTGGGGGGTCTGGGTTTTAGGTTGGGGTTTAGGGTTTGGGGTGGCGTTCAGGATTGTTACAGTAGCAGTGGGTTATGTCAACGCGTTGGACTTTAATTAATTACCGGGAAAATTGTTAATATTTGTTCAGCCCTCTCTGGCATCCGTTCGGTGCCTCCTTGCTCCTTTTTGCCATCGCCTTCGTCGAACAAAAGCAAACATGACAGGGAGGAGGCAGTGTGGGGGCTGGGGTGTGGGCAAAGGACCATGCTGAGTGCTTTGTCGTGTGGTCGTAATTTAATTTTTGCAGCAAAAACAGTCAAGAAAGCTAACTCGAACGTGAAAATACCCAGGTTTTACATGGTATCTACATATAATCTGCATGGATCTTTCTTAAGAGTGAGGTTTCCTATAACCTTAAAGATTTTGGGTGTCCAAGCAACCTAATTAAAAACAAAACACTTTAATTTTAAATGTTAAATTAATGTTCTTGATATTGACATGTGTCAGTGTGACCTTATACCTTTTTAGAAATGATCCTACATGGCATCTACATGTGCCAGTGTGACCTTTTCAGAAAGGATCCCAAGCATTTAATTTTAAAACCCTTCAAAATCCTTCCTGTTACCTGTAACCCGGTACACCCTTATCCTCCACGAGTGCCGGGTATTCAAAAAGAAGGGAAAAACACCCAAAAATTAAACCCACACCGAAAAGGGGGCGGCGGAGAGTTTAACAAGAGCGCCTCTCGAAAGTATGCAATGCCAAATTATGCTATGTGTGCGCGCTCGTGTGTGTGTGAGCGGATGTTCATGGCAAAATGCAAAGCAGTTCTGCAGAGGCCACACACCAACGCAAAAGCACACACACGCACACCCACTCGCACACAGGTGCATAACCAAATACTTGCACTAAGCCAAATGGGAGCTAAAAAAAAAAAGGATATAGAGAGCCAAAGCCTCAGGTTAAAAGTTCAGAACGAAAATGGAAGTTCCCTTGAAAGAAACAAATTAATTTAATGTATTTTCATACTTTCTGAGGTTGATTTATATTTTTTAAGCAGTAAATATATATAGTTTACCTGCAATATTTTATTAATTCGTTTTAAAATATTTTATTTCGTGAAATATAACTTTAATTAATTAATTCTTCAAAGGTTATTTTGTTTTTATGTTCTTGGTGGTCTCCTTGTACCTTTTTGTTATATTTTCCAAACAATTTATTAATTAAGCTTGAAAAAGTTAAAAAATCTCATTTTTCCGAGCTCATCACTCACTTTGTATGGTTTCCGAGAGGGTATTGCGAATGAAAAAGATTTTCCGCTGTCCATTTCATTAACATTTCTGCGGCTACCGCCAGCTACGTGACTTTTCAGGTGCGCGGATTGTGTGTGTATTGTGGGTGTGAGTGTGTGTGTGTGGGCGATATTCAATTGAAGCAGGACCAACAGAAAGAAATTAAAAAAGGAAAATCAACGCAGACACATACACACACACAGAGAGACACACAGAGGAGGCACTCTGACGTATGCAAACATTTCAAGCCGCGTTGAAAGCGAGAAACTAAATATGAAACGAATTTCACTGAAGGCCAAACATTAAACGGCGAGTAAATATAGAAATAACGTGGAAATGTGCAGAAATCTGCATACTGCATACAGCACACTGCATATTGTATTTGTGATCATGAAAAGGATTGCACTTGGTCCTTGACGTTGAATACCTGGGATTAGTTTTCGTTTATATTTACAAAGCCAAAGCTCTGTCTGATTAATTCAAGAGCTTGGCATATAGATAATTATTATCTATAAACCCACAATAAATATTATATAAATTGTATATCCTTTCAGATGATGGAGCACGCGTGGCACAACTACAAGCTGTACGCGTGGGGCAAGAACGAGCTGCGTCCTTTGTCGCAGCGTCCCCATTCGGGCAGCATCTTTGGATCCTACGATCTGGGCGCCACCATCGTGGACGGTCTGGATACCCTGTATATTATGGGCCTGGAGAAGGAGTATCGCGAGGGCCGCGACTGGATCGAGCGCAAGTTCTCGCTGGACAACATCAGTGCCGAGCTGAGTGTCTTCGAGACGAACATTCGGTTTGTGGGCGGCATGCTGACGCTGTACGCCTTCACTGGGGATCCGCTGTACAAGGAGCGGGCCCAGCACATTGCCGACAAGCTGCTGCCGGCCTTCCAAACGCCCACGGGCATCCCCTATGCCCTGGTCAACACCAAGTCGGGTGTGGCCAAGAACTATGGCTGGGCCTCGGGCGGCAGCTCGATCCTGTCCGAGTTCGGCACCCTGCATCTGGAGTTTGCCTACCTGAGCGACATAACAGGGAATCCGCTGTACCGGGAACGGGTGCAGACCATCCGTCAGGTGCTCAAGGAGATCGAGAAGCCCAAGGGCTTGTATCCGAACTTCCTTAATCCCAAGACGGGCAAGTGGGGACAGCGTAAGTTTGGGGTTCTTTTCTTTTTAGGTATCATATTTACAATATTATTTTACTTAGTTCACATGTCCCTGGGCGCCTTGGGCGACAGTTACTACGAGTACTTGCTGAAGGCCTGGCTGCAGTCGGGCCAAACGGACGAGGAGGCACGCGAGATGTTCGACGAGGCCATGCTGGCCATTCTGGACAAGATGGTGCGAACCAGCCCCGGCGGACTGACCTATGTCTCTGATCTCAAGTTCGATAGGCTGGAGCACAAGATGGATCACTTGGCTTGTTTTTCGGGTGAGATATGATTGGAATTTAGATTTCAGACTTTCTATAAGCTTAAAGCATAATTATTTTGCTTTCTTTTGGAGCCTTGATGTAAGTTCTAATATTTATTTTATTTACTAGGCGGCCTCTTTGCCTTGGGAGCTGCTACCAGGCAAAATGATTATACGGACAAGTACATGGAAGTGGGTAAGGGCATCACAAACACCTGCCATGAGAGTTATATAAGAGCGCCCACCCAGCTGGGACCCGAGGCCTTCCGGTAAGCCCCCACTCACCACAAAACCCAAAGGATATTAATACTAATAATTCCCTATACAGATTTAGTGACGCTGTGGAGGCCCGAGCACTGCGATCGCAGGAGAAGTACTACATCCTGCGACCGGAGACCTTCGAGAGCTACTTTGTGCTCTGGCGTCTGACCCACGACCAGAAGTACCGGGACTGGGGCTGGGAGGCGGTCATGGCTCTGGAGAAGCACTGCCGCACGGCCCACGGCTACTGTGGCCTGCGCAACGTCTACCAGCAGGAGCCGCAGAAGGACGATGTCCAGCAAAGCTTCTTCCTCGCCGAAACGCTCAAGGTGAGAAGAATCAGAAGATGTATTTTTAGGATGATATTAATTCTATATTTCCTGTTCCTGGCAGTACCTGTACTTGCTGTTCTCGGACGACTCGGTGCTGCCGCTGGACGAGTGGGTGTTCAACACGGAGGCCCATCCGCTGCCCATCAAGGGGGCGAACGCGTACTACAGGCAGGCGCCCGTAACGCTGCCGGCCTCGAATGCCTCGTAAGCGGGCCTCGCTGCACCTTACTTAGCTCTTGATATTGGCATACTTAGACGCGTGTAGGACTACACTACACTCCCCCCCTTATTTTTTTTTTTGTTTTATGTTGTATAAGTTTTTAGGTAGCTTTACACGTGATGTATGAGGATTGATATTGTAATCTCAGCGGGAAACTTTCAATGTAACATATTTATAAAGCTTGCACAGACAAAAGTATATATGTAGGAAGCCAAAAACGGATATATCGTAGTTTAGTTCTTAACTGTTTGCACAAGATTCTCAAAAACTCTCTATCTTTTTTGATTTTCCAACTCTTAAAATAATACAAATAATCCAAATATTTGACAGAGGAGGTGCGACCTCAATTTCCATGATGTAGGGCTTAGAGAAGAAACACTATTGATATTACTCACGATATTGATGGTTGATATATACGATACATAAATGTGTAAAATGTAAAACTCAGGTGTTCTAATTATGATTTTCCTTGCGTTCACAAGGCTCTTTCTCACTAACTAGCCAGCTTGCGTGACTCTGCGTATCTCTGAAGCATTCTATGTCGCGGATCGCGACAAATCTCCATGTAGACGGGGCACTTCGTTACTAGATACCTAGACACACTACTCTGCTGATTGCTGATTTCCAATTCGAATCTTTAGGCACTTTCGTTTTGTAAATAACTTCTTAACTTTCCTCGCAAAATGAAGGCAGACGAAAATCGAATTGATATTTATACAAATATATATATAAATATATTCTTACACAATATTGTTTACTTTGTAGCCTAAATATTTATCCATAAGCATAAATCTAATATAGGAGCTAGCTCACTTTACGTAATGAGGCGAAGATCCGAAGAACATCAAGCGAAACGAAACGAAAGTAAATTAAATATATGCGTACTTGTATGAGAATATGATTAATAAATATATATTTGTATTTAACTAAATCAAATAAAACGTAGGCAATTGTTAAAATAAAGTAATTATACAATGGCACGAGCTGAGCGAATGGTAATTTAATTTTTAACAAGTGTAAAGGTTTTTTATATACACAAACAATACCAACAATAATCATATTTATAATTATATTTATAACTGTAATCCATAGACGTAAGCAACAACACACACCAGCAGCAGCATCGCATGAAAAATGAATTGTAGAAATTATTTAATTGATTTTTTTTTCTATTCATAATTAATAATTAATAATTGTAACATACGCAGCCGCAGCCCGTGCTGTGTAAAGTGATCTAACAGAAGTAAAAAATAAAGTTAATAATAACTTAAGCCAAGGCACGAATGTGAAAGCTGAGAATTTTAATGAAACATTTTAACGAAACGATATAATATCAAACTTAATTTAAACTATAAACACCCAAGCAAATAATACAAATTAAAAAACACTGAAATAACTCGATATCGAAATCGAAACTAGGCATATGTTTAGACTTTACACCACTTTTTTTTTTGTTAGATCAAATTAGAGACACGCGTCGTCTAGATTTATCGGATGGCATAGCGTCGTCATTATCCCAGATTCGAATGGAAATTTGTAAATGCAAAATCTTGATTGTAGTGCATACGTAAATGCATTCATGGCCGGCAGTCCCTGAGCTGCTGGAAATGACAATTGTATTTTGCCTAAATCATAAGTTTAATAAAGGTCTAATAATTAACTTATAACCAGGATATTTTCTTTAAAATCTGTACTGTTTATACCCGGTACCCATAGGGTACAAGGTTATAAGTTAGTGCCAACCGAGAATGTATGTAACAGGCAGAAGGAGAAATCTCCGACCCTATAAAGTATATATATTCTTGATCAGCGTCACCAGCCAAGTCGATTTAGCCATGTCCGTCTGTCCGTCTGTCCGTTCGTGTGAAACAACAGATCTCAGAGACTATAAGAGCTAGAGTTACCAAATTTGGTGACAACATTGGAATCTGTTGCACGCAGATCAAGTTTGTTTTAAAATTTGGCCACGCCCACTTCCGCCCTCATAAATCATAAAAAACATTATCAAGCTATACTCGTTATTTTCGGGTTAAAGTTAATAGATACAATAAATTAATAAAATAGAGACGGACGTTT
Organism: Drosophila lacteicornis; assembly: GCA_008044355.1. Classification (NCBI taxonomy): domain Eukaryota; kingdom Metazoa; phylum Arthropoda; class Insecta; order Diptera; family Drosophilidae; genus Drosophila; species Drosophila lacteicornis. Next base: position 18,708 of record VNKF01008565.1, read on the forward strand.
CTTGAAAACTTCAATAAAATCGGATGATAAACATGGGAGATATAAGCAATAAGGTTTGAATTTTAACACACCGCCCTAAGGCACTGCTGTTGCAAGCTGTAGCCTACAGGTGGCGCATTCGAGAATTGGCCGTGCGATATAATGGCGCCAATGTATGTATGTACAATGTATGTATGTCCAATTTAATTTGCCTTTTAGTGTGAAGCGCAAACGTTTAGGTACCGGGTATCTCACAGTCGAGCACAGTCGACTGTAGCTTTCTTACTTGTTTCTAATTATTTTGGGAACTCTTAGTCTCTACAAAATTGCAGAACTTACCTAACTTACTGTGATTTTTACGATAATATTTTGTAGTAAAGTATATTAAATGGTTTTAAAAAAATGTCTTCTAGCTGCCAAAAAGAAAAACCATTATACCTTTATTTATTTTAAAGATACAGACCAAAACATTTAAGTTCTCTTGAGCCAAAAGCCATTAGAAACTACCATGGTTGCCAAGCTTTCTCCTTTCATTCTGTAAATATCTTTTATCGCATAGTTTACTGATAATTTATGCATAGTTGGTCTGACTATAACAAGTATCCCCCGACTGCCACCCTCATTGATTGCACTTGCAGATATAGATACATTTGTCTCACAAGACACTTCAAGACTTCAAGCTGTTGTCGAGCTCAATTAATGAGCAACCAATATAGATGCAAATGCAGATACAGATACTTGCACAAGCACTAAAGCAGACGCGAACGCGACCGCGACCGTACTCCGGCCAACGGTGCGTATACTTAATGAAGCACTTGCACAAAAGGCGAACACAAAGCACGCAGTGAGAGGTTAACAACATTCGCCGGCGATTCGAGAACCCGGAAAGGGAATCCGTCGCGACAGTTCGCCAATCATCCACTTCAGCCCCATGCCCGACCCCCCTTCAATTAACCCTCCTTAACCCACTGGATAAAACTAAGCCCCCGCTTTGTTATCCAAAATTATTGTTTTGACATTTCTTTAGATTTTAATACATTTAATTTCACTGTAAATCATTTTATATATTTTCTTAGGGATTACAAAATTACAAATTACAAACAGTTAAATTTTTAGAGAGATAAAGATCATAAATAAAATATAACTGCAAAGATTCATCAGAAAAATATATCACAAGGAAAATATGTTGAAGATCGGAAGAAAGACTCGTAATTTTCACTAAAGCTCCGTTCTCAGACACACAAAAAGTGTTTCTAAGCAGTACGATAGAGTGAGAGGGTGAGTATTGATCTCTCGTTTTGGCTCAATGCTTAGGAACACTTTTCGCGTGTCTGAGTACGGAGAGCTTAAGCGAAATGCAATACATTTTGGACTTAAATGCCGTGTATTTTATGGTCGTTAACAAAGGAATATTCCTTGACAGATCAGTCCTCAAATACATTAGTCCTCAGGGGGTTAACAACGATTGACGGGCAAAGTCCGATTTTTTCCTTTGCAGCATAAGATCTCTTGGAATGGGCGAGTAACGGGAATGGACGTGGAACCATAAAACGAAGGAGTGCCAAAGCGACAACTGCATTCACCACCCACTCGCCGTCCACCCCGCCAACTGAGTGTGGAAGAGAGAGAGAATGAGAGAGAGCGATAAAGTTGATACTCACTCTCAGACCGGTCTCTCGTTTGCTCTCGTTCATTCTCCCTGCCTCTTTGTGTGTTCTCTGTTGTCATTACTCGCTGTTGTTGCTGCTTCTTTGTTGACTAGACGAGCCCGCCGCGGCAGCTAAGTGTGTGTGTGTGAATGCGTAGGTATACGTGCTTCTTATGTACATGTGCTTCTTGTTGGATGGCAATGCCTTTGGTTGTCCTTCCAAGTTGTTCTTGAAATACCCTAGAATTCTTGAAGAAGTGAAATAAAATTGTGATTTAAAATTAATAAATACGATCGTTCTCTTTGTCTTATTTAGTTTTTGTATGGTTTTTGGAACATTTGTTGTATCAGGTATTAACACAGAAAAGAAATAGAGAAGTAGCTCCATTATTCCTCATATTTTCTCAATGAATGTTTCATTTTTAGGAAGAGAAAATATGAAAAATATAGGGAATGGAATAACTCTTAAAATATCTATGTAAATGTTTTTGTGTTAGTAACTGATTAATAAAATCTTAACTTGACTTAATATATGGTATTTTTTATATAAATTTGTTCCCTAAACAAATATATTTTATATGTAGGGTATTTGCCGGTCGACTCTGCTCGCCTGCGACTCGCCGTCTCTCTTTGTGCTTGGCTTGGCTTGTTTTTGTTTTTTGTTTTGGTCGTTGACGTTGCGGCGTCGCTTCTAGCAATCCGCACAGTTCGCATCGAGACTTCGAACAGAGCGGCAGCGACTTCAGACAGAGATTCAGCGACAGCCCCAGCTAGAGATACAGATAAATCGGCGGATCGAGACCAGGGACATATTCACACAGATCCAGTCTAGACTACGTTTCGCTGCGTTTTTTATTTATTTTTTTTCGAGTGCCAGATCCAGTCGGAGTGCAGTGAGAATGCCGTTCCCCATCCATCCGCCCAAGCAGATGCCGTGTCCCCACTGGCAGCACTTCCCCATCAGTCCGGTGGACAGCAAGCCGAATCCCTTCGACTCCGTGGGCGGAGCAGCTGCAGCGGCCACCCAAACCGGAATGGGTTCCAACAAGCCCCCAGAGCCGGTCTCCTATCGCTACTGCCTGCAGTGCAAGGCTTCCGGCAAGGAGGTGGGCGGCAACTCCTCCGACCGGGAGTAGTGACCTCCAGGAAACCCCCTGTCCAGAAGGTGACATTGCAAATGGAGCCCGGAGTCATTAACTATAATCAGCAGCCACTTCACTAGTGGACACTAGAAGCTTTCTCCGCACAAGTGCTTGGAAATCCAATTAAAAAAACCAAACAACCTTTTTAACACAGAGAAAATTAACGCTAATTTTAAGGGTGATTCGAAACCATACAGCCCCTTAATTTCGCCCCAAGCACAGCTCCAGCCATAATTTACATAGATATCTTAAGAGTTATTCCACTCCCTATATTTTTCATATTTCTCTTCTTAAAAATGAAACATTCATTGAGAAAAGTTGAGGAATAATGGAGCTTCTTCCCCATTTCTTTTCTGTGTTAATACCTGATACAAAATATGTTCCAAAAACCATACAAAGATCAAAAACCCAAATTTTTTCGCCGTGTACCTAGTTATTAGTTAACCCTAAGCACATGTTCCATTTATTATTTGCTATATTCTCCATCTGTGTAAAGTGTTTTACTTAAGTTAAGCATTTCTTACGTATTTAATTTGTATTTAGAGCTAAAGACTAAAGTTTTATACATTTTTTTTTATAAATATTTGTATAAGAAGCGCTAATAAAAAACGCACGACGCATTTTAAAAAACGAGTTCTACACAAATACATGAGCACCGCCAAATACATATACCATACATATGCTGGTTTCACTTGTGTGCGAGTTCTTTATGTTTGCTTCGTTTTTTGTGAGTTTCAACTCAGACTTTGTTGTTTGTTTTCGTTTTTGGTTTCGTTTTCGTTTTGGGTTTTGAGTTGTTCTGCCTGCCTGCCTTCGGTTTTCAGTTTTTATCAAATTTCTCAAGGTCACAGCTCAGTCTGTGGTGAACGGAGAAAGGAAGGTGCGATAAGAACGGAGATTTGATTTTTCTGATTTCGAAAAATCGGGAAAGGTCTCGAGTGGCTTCTTGATTTTCTGCTGTATTTATAACGAGACAAAGTTCAACAAACCATTGCAATTAAGTGAAAATCCAATGAAAATGGGGGTGTGGCAGGGCGGGGGAAATTCAGGGAGAAGGGGTGGCAGCAGTGGGCCCAAATAACTGCATTCGCTCGCCGCATGCTAAATAATTGAGCACAGTTCTCGCCGAGTTCATTTATATGCATGCGAAGATTCGCATACACCGAGAGAAACTCTTGAATTAATATAAAATATAAAATATTATATGTATTCCCAGCTTCATTTGATTTAATTAAATTAAATAATATATTTGTATTTTCTTTTACCGGCTTAAATAATAGAAATAATGTTTTTAGGGAGTTCAGATGCGCTAAACAAATGTTTTCCTAACCCTGCACCCAAAAAATATCGTCATAGAAACTATACTATTGTTACATGGATTCTAAACTCTTGAGTATTAAAAATTTCTTAATAAGATGCCTATTAATTTGATACTACGAAAGTATACATTTTATACTCATCTGCACCAATATTTCATAATAATCACAAACGCGACAAACAGAAAATCACTAAATTCCAGCTAAAGCGATATGTTATCGAATTTTCGATGTAGGTTCGTATAAAAATAATACTCGAAAATACACAATTTAAACTTTGGAGTATACACATTATACTTTGTAGTATATATTTGATATTTTGAAGTATAAAATGTATACTAAAACCGTTATACTACTGAGTATACTTTTAAACTTTTGTTTTTTTTGGGTGTGGGCATTTATTATATTATAGGAAGGCACGAAAATTGCGTCTATATACTCAGAATAACAAGGATTTTTATTCGTTCTAAATTCCTATTGCTAATATTTCTCTCTCTGTATCACTGTATTTATGTAAGCACGTTTGTATGCTTGGCACACATGTGTCTGTACTATATTTAACCTTATCGCGTGAGTCCGCGAATGCGTGTGCGAAAAAACGTAAGCAAATACTGGCAGGCAAATAGTTCATGTTACTACCCCCATATCCCGATTTTCCGATTTTCCGATAGGTGGAATTAACGAATTTAAATGACACATTTCAACATTCAATTTACGGATTTCATATTTCGGTACTTTGTTCTAATTAATAATTTATGGCCAGCGTTTTTCGGCGCTTATCTCCGCTGATACGGCCATTATCTGACTTTTGGGTCTGGCCAACGTGCCCCCAAAAATCGCACACATACACAAGTGTAGAGATAAAGCGAAAACAAACATAAATAAGTTATATATAGAAGTGCCATAGAAAATATATAACTTTAAGTGCTTTATTTCATGTTTTAGGTTTATATTTATATCCTTTTTGGGGAAACCCCATAAATGGGACTAAAGCTTTCATTGGTAATTGGATTTTATGGCTCTGTTTGACATACTATTTCCGATTAGTTATTAATAATAATGTTTAATGATTGTGAAAGCTTTTCACTGCTGATCGCTCGTTCTCTTTTTGTGTTAAACAAACTAAGCTATCATTATTGGAGCAAGCTCTATCAGCTGTTTAGCTTTAAAGAGCTTTTCGTTTGAATTTACAGTTTACCGGCAACTGGAGCTTTGGTGCTGACAGTTCAGCTTTTACCCGTAGGATCTAGCTTCTAGAAAAGGATAATGGCTGAAAACTGACCCATATAGAGTACAAGCCACTAAGGTGCTGGATAATCACTTTTATTTTAATAAGTTTGCAGTTTTTTTCTTTTTATAAGCAACTTTTTGTTGAGCTTTCTCTTCGAATTATTTTTAAAAGCTTTGCTTTTGTAAGCTTATGATCAGATCAGCTCCTTCGGCACTTAAAATGGCTATTAATAAGATTAGCAGGACATTAGCGATTAGCGGGAGAAGAACTATTAACTTGGCTAAAAAACAGCTTTTTCCTTCTGAAAATCCTGGCAGCACTGCTTGCGGCTCTCTCGCGCGCTCTCTTGCGGCGCCATGCGCTCTCGTGGAGCTGCTGCTGCTGCGTGTGTTCCCGTTAGCTTTTTAATCATGTGCCACGCTCTGCTTTGCTCCTCCGCCGCAGCTTCCTTTTGGCCCCTCATCATCATGGCACGCATCGCATGGCATTCGCATTCGCGAGAGGAGACGACGCAGTAAAAGCAGCAGTAGCAGCAGCAGCAGCAGCAGCAGCGGCGCAGCAGAGAAGCCGCAGCAGCAGCTGCTAAGCAGCAGCAGTCGCAAAATCGCAAGCAGCAGCCACAGTCGCAGTCGCAAGCAGAGCAGCAAGCAGTTGCAAGGGCGCCGCCTCCGTCGAGTTGAGTTCTACTTCGTTTTCTTCGTTTTCTTCGCTTCCTTCTCCTATTTTCTTCGCTCTTTTTCCACCCGTTTTACGCATTAGAAACGTGTCCTGATTAAGCAGTAGCAAATAGTACAAAAATACAACAAAAAAACACCAAAAAACGCAGCAGCAGCAGCGGCAGCTAAGTAAGAGGAAGCAGTGTGTGGTACAACGGTAAATCGCAACGGTAAATGTGCGACGCGTGTGCCAAATTCCTTTTCACCTATTCGCGATTTCTACTCTCCCTCTCTTTTCCTCTCTCTATCTCTCTCTCTCTCTCTCTTTTCTTTCTTTTTTGTTGATTTAACAAAAATATTCTATAAGCTGCTGCTGTTGTTGCTGCCTCTTTTTTTTACCAGTGTGTGATGTTTTTTTTTTCTACAGAAAGTGCGCGAAGTGCAACAAAAAAAAAAGAAACAAAAACAGCACGGAAAAGTGCTAAAAATGTACAATAGTCTTAATTAACGGTTGTTTTTCCTTTTGGGTCGCAACAGGCCCCCCGAATGCCCATCTCTTTCACACGCTCTCCTCCCTATCTCCCTATCTCCTGCCTCCCGCTATCCCGCTTTCCCTCATTCTCCCCTTCTCGCTCTTTGACTACGTCACACATATGCGAAATGGGTGTGTAGGCCGAGTTTGGTCTTGTTGTTGTTCTTTTTTTCCTCCGCTTGCAGGCGAGTGTGTGTGTGTGTGTGTGTGGCAGGCAATAAAATGGCATAATGGTTGTTGTAGGTTCTAAAACCCCCCTCGCCCCCAACAACCACAGAAAGCACTTTCAATTAAACAAAAAGCCAGTGCAATATAGCATAAAACATCAAAATATTACACACAATACGGAACAAGGCCCCCTCCGCCAACAAAAACAAAAACAAAACAAAAAACAAGGCTAGGAAAATGGGCGAAAAAGCGACTTAAAAGCGGAAGCGGAAGTTGAAGAGGCAAAAGTCGAAGAGATGGAAAAGGAGAAACTTCCGCTGATAAAGTGACCCAAATATGGCGAGGAAACCACACATGTTTAAGAAAAACCATCCAATAACTGGAAAAGAAAAGCCAAATTAAAAGGTTTTCAACAAAGAGAACATATATTAATCAAAAACAAAATTAAACGGAAATACTTCCTAAATACTAGCTAGGCTTTTAAAAAATAATAGCGAGAAATGAAAAGCTTAAAAAAATGAAAGGCATGCAGAAATTAGAAGATATTAAATGGTATTTTAAATACTATATACCAAACAAAAATACAAATAATTGAATTTCCATCCCTGAAAGTAATCAAGGCATTGCAAACAATAAATATTATTAATTCAATTAAAAGTTCAAATACCACGAACGCACTCAGCTCATTATTAGCCAATAAAAATGTGCTAATCAGCGGGAATGAATCCCGGTTTAATAGAAAACCCAGAATGTAAATCAATTAAATTTAATTGAAAGAAGACAACAAACGCAGGACATAAAAATAAAATGATTAGCTGGGTGTTTTTAGGGGGGGGTTAAGCAATAAAAATGGCAAAATGAAAGCACTGCCACTTTGTGGGGTCATGTCTTTTTCTGTTTTTTATTTTTTATTTGTAGAAAGAAGGGTGTGTGCTCACCCCCGCCTTGTGGCAGCCCCCCTTGAGCCCCATTCTTATCGCTGAAGAGTCACGTTTTTGACCCATTTTCACATGCTGGGCCTAAGCACAAAAGAGCTGCTCTTCTGCTCTTCTTCGCCCATCAAGCCATTAACCCATGCAGTCAGCCACTTAACCCTCGAGTGGCTCTCGCTGATGTAATGCCATTCGATTTGATTTGCCATGGTTAACCAGATTTGCTTGCCAAAGGCATAGCCACAGCCACAGCCATTTGGCATTTTTGCGGTTTCTAGCGCCGAGTCCTTGCACTCGAAGAAATTGAAAACAATTCATGGATTTCTTGAGTATTGTGTAATAATTGTAATAAAAAATAACCGGGATCAACTTTTATCACAGCATCAACACGCTTAAACATTCCAACCATTTTTTTATATTCTAAAATAAATTAAAAGTTTGTATTTTGGAACCTTCAATATATATTAAATCACGTCAATCCCCTATATACACCACAATATCCTATACCCTTAAAAAACAAATATATCCAATTTGTACATATAATAAAAACATTTGGTTTGCATCGCATTCTTTTCCAGTGGAGTTCCTTCACATTTCCAAGCTTTCGAACCCTGCACTTGGCCCATTCATTTCTCTCAGTGCACATATGTTAATGTCCGTGTGTATGTGGATCAGAGTGTAGGATTGGCTGATTACTTGCCACATGGGTGACGAGATAAGTCAGTAAGTTGATGGCCTCAATTTGCGTACGACTCTAATTTGTTTGTTTTTCGGCTCCCATTAGTTAACCCATTGGTGCCCCAGCGGGTGACCAGCGCCGTCTTACTCAGCGAATCCCCAGTCGTCGCCCAGTTGCCCAGTCGCCGGCCGCAATGAGCCACTGACACGCCCCCGGGCACACTTCTCTATCCGGCCATCCCCAGTCGGACCTAACCCCACTTGTCTTATCGCACGTGCCTGGGCATGGAGTGTAAAACTCAACTCAAGCAACTATAGAGTACCGGAAAAACCATCAAATTGGAAAGCCGAATAGCCAACCAAACCGACTGAGGCCTCCTCCTCCACTCGAACGCACAGACACACAGGCGCAAGCAACAGGACTCGTCTCTCGGTGAGTATTTGCGATTAAGGATATTTAGCATAGAGCAGGGTTGGGCAGAAAATTTTACCTTGGGAGCCCAATAAAAAACGCCACGTTTAAGGTCGTGAGCAAGTCAGAAAAAATGCGAGCAAAGCGAAAGGATCATTAGTAGAACGAGTCCTTATTCGATATCTATTGACAATCTTGAACCGAAAAATTCAACGAAAGGATCTGCAAACGTGCCCTCAATAGGCATGATTTGTTAACGTAATGCCAACTGCAATTAACGATAGATATTACAAGATATTTTCTTTTTTCTATATAATAATACTTTCAAACTAAAAGTATCTTAAAGAAGCTGAAAGCTTTCACAAAAAGAAACAATCTTTTTATCAATAAAAATTAAATAACTAACTCCTAAATGCATTAACAGCTAAAAAAATTAATAGAGCTTTGAAGTTCCCTAAAAACTATGCTAAAAACTATGCTATATTTTGTGCCTCAAACATTTTATTGCATACTTTTAGACACTTGGATCCCATAATATACGGGGGTGCTACAGAAATCAGAAGAGTTTTGAAATGACTTTAAAAAAAAAAATATGGTACAAAATGTGTCATGGTAAAAATGAACAAATGCTCACTGAATTTGAAATCTCAAACATATTTTTGCATACTTTTAGACACTGTTTAAAGGGATTTCAAGACCATAGTGATTTCTGTGGCATCCCTGTTAAAAGGGAAACGTGAAAGAAAGAATAGATATATATTTTCATACTAAAATCCAATATAATATTTTCAATATCTCCATTTCAGATAGCCCATTGGTTGGGCCCCACTCCAAACTGGCCCATCAATTTTGGTTCTCCTACCCGCCACCGGGCGCTGGCGGCGGTTCCTCAAGTGAGTCTTTCGGTTCCCGCATGTGGGGCAGCACTTTGTGTGGTTTTGGGCCCTCCTACCACTCGTAATCCTCATAGTCCCCCCAAACCCAAACCAAAACCAAAAACATAAGAAACCGATCCCACTTCGTTTGTGTTGTTCGTCCCTCGATGTCTATGTAATCTGATTGATCGATATAACCGAATATGATCATGATATATAGCCCATGTTTAGTCAATAGGCAGTGCGATTATCGTTTATTCCTTGGTTTTCCGTTTTCCGTTTTCCTTTTTCGTATGACTAGGCCATCCTGTGAGTCCTCTCTCTGTATATCTATCTGTATTTTATATATATGTATATTATCTTTACGTATGCATATGTCTGTATGTGGTACGTTTGTTAATCAGTGACTCCTCTCTTCGTATATATAAACCTAGTTGTGTACGCCACATATATCTCTCTATATATATATTGTAACCGTAACCGATAATTTTTCCATTCCCTTTTGTTGTTGATATTACTTAGGTAAAACATATAGCCACCATATAACGTATATAGACTGTAGTCAAGGCCAAGAAAACTAGAACCAGAGCCATGAATCGAAGAGAGAGGTAATCCGGATAAAAGTGGATAGATCATAGGCTTATCATCCCTGATTTCCCTTAGTTTTCTATGATTTTCCTTAGCGATCGCTAGATGAATTTATTATGTAGGGGGGGTTGGTCAACAGCTGGAAAGATAAAAAGTCTTTAAGGATCAACAAAATTATCTGCCGGATATGAGTATTATTAGGCTTGGTTGTTGGCTACTTCCCAATTGATAAAGCTAAGATTTAGTTCCAATTCAAGTACTAATAATTAAAGATTTGCGTTTTGTCCTTCTTTTCTTTGCTCTTCTTTGATTGTATTGTCTTCTATTTTTGACACACAAATAAACTGTAGCCAGTTCTCATATTGTAAACGCATAAGGACTAAAAAGCATAACAAAAAACACAAAAAAAACGAAAATTACAAAATATTCCAATAATTTATCACAATCGAATCGAATGCAAAAAGAAAAATAAAACAAAACAGAGATTGAGAGAATCTTCGTGTGCTAGGCGATCGCTCCCTCTCTCTATCTCTCTCTCTCTCGCTCTCACTCTTCAGCATCTCTCTCCCGCTATCTGTCTCCCTATCTCTGTCTATCTATATGTATCTATCTCTTTCTGAAAAAAAAAACGACACACACAGACACTCCGCACTCACCTAATAACGGTCTTAAAGGATTCCATTCCAATCGTTCCGGTTTCCGCGTCGCGATCGTGATCTAAAATTAACTAAATGCAATTGAAATCGTTAACCAGAAATAATAACAAATTCGACACAACAGAAATTACAAAACCAACAACCAGAACAACAACATCATCACCACAACCAGTACAACAACATCTGATACACTTTGAGGTAAGGAAGTATTTCTTTCTCACTGTCTCACACACTACGCCTCTCTCCGTCTCTCTTTCTATCTCTGTCTGCCTCTATCTCTCGCTCTCTCTCTCTATCTCTGTGTTTCTCCATCTGGTCTCGTAGTGTTGACTAAATGGAATTTCCACCATTAATCCATACAAAACAAAAACCCCTTAAAACCCTTTTTAGACAAAAAAAAAAAAAAAAAAAAAAAAAAAAACCCCCCCACAAACTCCCCCCCCCTCTNTTTTTAAAAAAAAAAAAAAAAAAAAAAAAAAGTACAGAACCCCCTTGCATACATAGTTGAAAGTGAATACCGTTATTCCGCCGTTACGTTGGTCGTTCCGTTACTTGTAGTTCGTTTCGTTCCACGTTTCTTGTTCCTTGTTTCCCCTTAGTTGTCTTTCCTTTGGTTGGATTTTTGTTTTCCCATTTTTCGTAGCGCTTTGAGTTGTTGATGCTGACGATGACTATGATGACTATGATGACTATGATGATGATAAGGATAATGATGATAATGATGGACTCTAATGATGTCCCAGCCGGGTGGGCATACATAAAGGTGTGCATGCATGGGAATGGGGTCAAAGGAAAGGAAAGTGTTCGCCTCTCACGTCGGCTGTCAACTTGTGGCATACAGTGTGTTCTCGTTCCACTTCACTCTTTGAAATCGTCCAAAGTGCTGAGAACGTGGCTTTTTAATGGGGAAAGTACGGCGACTGTGACAGCAGAATTAGATAATTGTTGAACACACACACACACGTACGCTAATATGCCCACTGAATTAAGGACAATTAGGGACAGATGTAAGAGCCTTAATTAAAAGTTTTAAAATATGTAAGCTTAAATAAAAAGCGCCAGCCAAGACCACCACCAGAGAGAAAGAACACCTTGCTGGGCCCTTCTTGCCTTATTTAATAAATTTATAAATTAATAGTAAGCCAAAGTGCGTCAATCGCCGTGCTGCCGAAGGCTAACGGCACTTGTGGTGGGTAGGCTAACGGTTCTGAAACGGTACGTCAGCAACCGGTTGGGGCCCTCAAACGGTTGAAGCCAAGGCCAAAGCTCAAAGCTCAAATATTCATGGCAACATATGTACATGTACAAGCCAAATAAAACCTACGGGCAGCAAACATTTGTTGAGCAGTTGGCCGCAGACCGCTTCTCTCTGTAGATATGTACATACCTAAGCCATAATAAATAATAGATAAATTACCAAAAACAAAAAAAAAAAACAGTTTATTTTCACGGAGCAATACAGTTTTCTCAACTTCTAGTTATACATATTTAAGCGAAAGCAAGTTAACCTCAAGAAAAAGTAACTCAAACTCAAAGGCAAACTGAAATACTTGCAGGCTACTGAAAAGTGTGACCAATCATTGGCAAAAGTACGCCCCCAGCCTGGCCACACTGCCTGCCGACCGACCGACCGACCGACAATGCATAATTTCTTTTCTTCGCCGCGAAACGCTCGCTCAATGCGCGTCGCCTAGGTAAAAAGCAAGCAATGATGCCACTAATTGGACCCTGGTCAGTGCCTAGTGCCGAGTGTTTAGTGTTTAGTGTTTTGGGTTCACAGTGTCTTTCAGTTTTCCAGCTGGTAGCCCGCCGCCGCCGCCGCCGCCACCGCCGCCGTCGCAGTCGCGTTTAGTGCTCAGTGTCAGTGTCGCCTGGCTCTTCGAGGGCAACTGACGACTGTTGATTCTTCCACGGCACCTGTCACCTGTCACCTGTCGAAAGGTGCGAAAGGTGGAATGTCGCCGCCCCGCCTCAGTCGCTATTTGATGGCCGTTCGTGGGCGCGACGGGGAGCGTAAGTAGGCGGCACAGTTCGAGGGGGCGTGCGTTTCGTGGCCTTCAATATTTCTGTGTATATTTTTGTTGTGTGTGTGCGTGTGGCTGCGTGTGTTTTTGGCCAGCTGTAGAATATGCATGCTGCAAGTGTTTTTTTTTTTTTTCGTATTTCCTATTTCCTTTTCCCGTACTTAGCACTTTCACCATGTGCATGTGTGTGTGTAGTTTGTATAGCCAATGACAGAAAAACAAATTGAACAGAGAAAAAAATTGAAAATCTATAACGAATAACTATTGACAACAGCTTGAACATTGCCGTCTCTCTCTTCCCCGTCTTTCTCTCTCTCTCTCCCACTCTCTCTCTCTCTCTCTCTCTCTGTTTCTTCCCCTCTCTGTTGCTGTATTTACAAATGGTATTTCCTTTTTTGTTTCATTTAAAAACAATTTATTTATTTATTTTTCTGGTAAAACTGGTAAAAAAAACTGGTCTCTTACCCACTGTAGACAGCAAGAATTCGCAGACGGACGAGGAGAAGCAGCGCGATCGACAGCGCAACGAGCGAGAGGCCAAAAAGGAAGAGCAGGACGCCATCAACTACAAGGTGAGTGTCTGGGTGTGTGCGTCTCTCTCTCTCTGTCTCTCTGCCTCTCCCTATCTCTTTCTATCGCGTCTAAATTCGTGGCATATTCGTGTATGTGTGTGTGTGTGTGTGTGCGCGCTCGCCACGCGTGTGAAATTCCACTCAAAAATAATCGAAACTAAATCGAAACTAAATCGAAACTAATCGAAAATATATCGAAAATATCGAAAAGAAAGTAAATCCTACCACTAATCAAAAAATTCAAACAAAAATATTGAAATCGAAATGAAGCAGTGATGTATGTATATGCAACAGCAGTAACGATAACGATAACGATAACGATAACGATTACGATATCGATAACGATGGCAATGCGATAACCAATTAACCTGATAGTAAGAATGCACTTTGCGACAATTGCATGCAAACAGCGCGACAAGGAGCAACGCGAGGCCCGCCTGCTGGACTTTGAGATCCGGCGCCAGCAGAAGCGCGACGAGCAGCAGCAGCAGCGCCAGCAGCAGCAGCAACTGCAGCAGCACCGCGAGCAGCAGCATCAGCAGCGGGAGCAGCAGCGGGAGCAGCAACGCGACCAGCAACAGCAGCAGCACCAGCAGCAGCGGGAGCAGCAGCAGCAGCAGCAGCAACCTTCCTCCAGCGAGAAGAGTCCACCCACCTCGTCCACCTCGCAGCAGCATCAGCATCAGGTGCAGCAGCAGCAGCAGCAGCAGCGCCAGCAGTTGCATCTGCAGCAGCAACACCTGCAACACCAGCATTCGCAGCAACAGCAGCAACAGCAGCCGCAACAGCAGCAGCAGCACCAGCAGCAGCAGCAGCAACAACAGTCGACGGGCAGCGGCAGCAGCAACACCCCCGTCACCCCCAAGTTGCAGACCCCGCCCCCCGATCGCTCGCTGCCGCCCGCCTTTCGCAGCCGCTCCATCGAGCGGGAGATTCTCTACGAGCGCAAGCGATTCTCACAGCCGGAACCCGGCGAGATCAAGGTTTTCCATCATCAACCCCTGCACAAAGCTCCTTCTGCTCCTCCTCCCCCTCCATCTGCACTTGCACCTGCACCTGCTACCCCTGCCACCTCTGCACCCCAGCCAGCAATCCTGCGTCCCTGGAGAAAAATCGCTAATTGCCTGCAAGGGATCGAGCTAATGTATTGCCCTGTTTTCCTTGGAAAAAATCTTGTTTTTCTTATTTATTTAATATATTTTTATAAGTTTTTAGGTAGTTGTTATTATTTTTCGTAAAATGTATTTTGATTTGTATTTTTATTATTTGTTTAATAAATATTCTGGGTATTCTATTGAATTTTTGATATTTTTATTTCAAAAGTTTAGAAGTTTAAGTAGAAAACTAGATCTTTGTTTGATTTCCTTTTAAAACACCTATTTTTCTGGGTTTTCATAATATTAAACACACTCATAGTCTTTATATTGTACCATTGTATTATTTTTAACATTCCAAACTTTTGTAAAAAGATATTTACTATCTTTATATAATCATTGCCATTTAATTATCTAATAAAAGTATTTGTTTTTAATTTTGTATGTATATTTTGTATTATTTTGTTTAGATTTTTGTACTTCTAGAACTCATACATAATATATTTCTTAATATATTAATTAATTTTTTGGAACCATATTCATCCTTGTATTTTATTTCCCTTTAATTTTATTTATATTTAACATAATTCAAACTAAAAATATCGATTACAATCATTCGTCGATCCCCGATTTTTTTCCAGCTTCACAACGAATGCGTTTTAATTAGAGATTTCTATATATTTTTTTTTTGACAAACTCACCTCGCACAGGAGCTCGACAGCACCACCTCATCATCGTCCGCCCATCAGACTTTTCCGGGCAGAGCAGCGACAGGAGCGGCGGCCGGAGCGGCGCCTGCGAGCGGAAGTGGAAGCGGAAGCGGGACAGGGGGACAAACGACGACATTGGCGGGGCCGCCGGCAACGGCCGCAGCTGCCACAGCTGCCATCATCCCGATATTGCCGCTCGGCGTTGCAACGCTGCGCGATGATTCCACCGAGTCCGAGCAGTCCGTGACCTGTGCGCACACCCAGCTCGATGCCTACCATCGCATCATGTGAGTAGAACTGCCAATCTATAATTAAACAGCGAGATATTGGCATTTAATTAGGGTTAATTAGGTTTTATTTCATGTCAGAGTAAGGTCGAAATAATTATCATTTAAATGGGATGAGAAAGATTTATATTAAGGTTATTTTACCTTTGTTAAGCAGTTGTTCATTAATTAGTATTAAAATAAGGATTTGTAGGATTAAATAGTCTTAAATAGTATATTTTAAGTTTATACTTTTAAATCTTTAAAATCCCACAGGTTTAATATTTACTCATGATTTTTTCTTGATAAAAATTGCAATTGCACAAAAACCCAATTCAGTGGCATAATTCCGTTAAGACGTGCCGCATTAAATCAGTAACGTACAATTAATAATCTCAATGAATAAAAGCCTAATGAATCAATGCTATTAATTGTCACGTTCTCGCTCAATTACTTTGCTTTAAACATTGCATAAATAATTGTTTTCAGCGAAAATCTGAAGCATATGAATATTATGGCGGCATGTTGTTACGTCTCTTTGACGGCTTACCGTGCTTGATAGGTTGTGAATTAAAAAACGAGAACTTTAACGCCCCCGAAATGAAAACAAACACCATTATAATCGACCCCTTTAGCGGGCAACTGATATTCAAATGGTTTTCGGTGTGTGTTCAGGTAAACATTCGCATGAATCCTTTGCCGTTTTGTTGTTGAAGTGTGCTCGGTGTGTGTGAGATGTTTCGCAGAAATATAAACACATTTATACAGTGTTGTTTTATTTGTATTTTCATTCGGCTTGCATCATTTAAGCTGCGCTCTCGTTACCATTAAATCAGGCAACCTTTAGCCTGGGGTCATCGGTGATTTTTGCGATTTTTATTCGCATTCTCTCCATTATTTTCTATCCCTCTCTCTTTGCTTTGGGGCTTTCTCTCTGAAAGCTTGGAAATGGAAAGTGCACTGCGAGCGGGGGTAAAGGGGCAAAGCCGCTTTTCATTTGTTACCCTGACATTCATACCGATTTCTTAATAATTAATGTGATTAACGAGAATGGAGGGGGGTACATGGGGGCAACTTTGCCTCAAGGAAACTCAAAGAATTCCCAGACTTGCAGTTTTTGTGCGCCCTGAATGGTATGCCACGGAACTTGCATGTCGAATGTCAAGTCAATGTAGAATTCTAGCGCAAAATCAAGTATACGTCATGGGGGCCGGTGCAGCTGCATGCTCACAGATGGCGCCAGTGTGGCATCACTCATAACTAGCAACGCAGCAAGGAAATGTTGTTATTATCTAATTAGGCAACATGTTTCTAGCCACATGTGTCCGGCAACATTTTCTTGTGCCATTACCGGCATTTTAGATTTAATTTTGTGTACCTGCTACCCCTTAAGTTAAAGTGTAATTTAATTAAAATGAATGAATAATTATGCTTTTTATTTTTAAACACATTGCTTTGGGTACCAGGTATTTTACAGTCGAGCAGACCAAGCTGTAGCCTTCTTATATATTTTTACTAACATACTGATACATCAAGGTTTGATGCTCTTTAACTTTGATTTGGACTGTCAATAGAGTGTTCCATAATTAAACATTAAATTTACAACAAAATAAAGTCCAATGAATGTTAATTCAAATTATATTAAAAATAATATGATGCCAACAATAGTTCCCTCAAGTTGCAAGTGCAATTAGAGAATAGAAAAGGAGGCTACAAAAAATACTATTAATAATATTTGATATTTTAAAACGTATTCAACAGTTTACAAAATGTATTTATATAAAAATTACCCCAGAGAGCATTTCATAAGGTTTTTTAATATATTTTCTCCTTAAGAAGTTAAGAGAAAATTATTTATAGCTTAAATTAAAAACCCTTTCCCATACTTTATATATCAAGCAAAGTTCAAAGCATTCCCGCAACCCCTTTATAATTATTTAAATGCACTTATAACGCTTAGTTTATTATTTATTCACTTGGTGCCTCTGGAACTGTGATCTAATTGCCCTGATACTGCATTCGCTCGAGGTCTTGGCTGCCTATATATGTAACAACTTATTTATTCAGGCACTTTTGAGCTACAACTTAACTTGCCTCTGTGCCATTCCCCTGTGCCCTGTTCCGGCAATCAAAGGGGGGCTCGGGCTGCCCTTTAATTTGACTGGAGCGATTGTGATTGGCAAATTACATGTTGTCAGGCTGGCCTCAAATTAAAATAGTTAATTTTTCATTAGGGCTAAGTCCTTAATAGAGCCAGAGCCATTGCCACAGCCAGAGCCAGAGTCCGTCGCTAACACACGTGTACGTAATCTGGTCGGCGCACAGGTGCATTCTCGAGCATTTGTTCCTCGGCCAGGGCTATTGTGTGTCTTGATTTGTTACAGCCTGCACAGTCTGCCATCCACAGTTCCGGCCATCGGATCGAAGCAATTTCCCCTCCACATTGTCATTATTTATATGGCCAAATAAACCTGCACTCGAAACCAGTAAGTGACTAATAATTGCCGGGGCTGCCCGCTATTTTCGGGCGGAACAGCGCTAAGTGTTCTTTAATATTCGTGTATTTAAATATATATACTAAGTGCGCGGTGCCTGGGTGTTTTGTAATGGTCCTTGGCAAATGACTTTTTTGCAATTTATCCATTATTCATTATTAATATCCTTAGGGGGGGGAGAGCGTCGCCCGCGGCGGCGCCATTTGTGCAATATTTGGATTGCTTCCAGCTCTGCTCCAGCCTTTTTTCAATCAATTTACAAATAATATTTCCCACATTTTGGCAAGGAAAATGGTACAAAAAGAAATACGAGGCAACTATTTAGTTTTAAAATATTTATAGTGAGTTTTTTAAAATGTTCTTTAAACATACATTGCTGTACTTCCTTTGAGGACTCGGCAAAGACATATTTTTTGATGTTAAATTCATGCCACGATTTGATATGCACTCGAAGTGAATTTATATTGCCTACTTATGAGGGCGGCCGTAAAATCCCCTCCAAAGATATCGGAGCTGGCGCTGCAGAATCGCACCTTAAGGATGTAGGATCGCTTCTCGCTAAATATTTATGCGGCAGTTATATGCACATATCGCCTGCATATTATATACTTTATATATCATGTGGTAAATAGGGAGAAACTGAGTGTGTGTGCATTGGATATTTATCCTTAGGCCAGTAGGCAGCAGGAAAGGCCATGTAGGCCCCAGAGAAAAAGCGGAAAAGGCAATCTCGTAAAAAACACGCACTGCCATCCATCTGCACACACACACACACACACACACACACGCTCGAATTGTCATTGCAGGACACCAACTCACACCGTTGAAAAGAGGACTCTCGAAGACAGACTCCCACTAACACTCACACTCTCTGGCACTTGGAGAATAAAGAAACTTGCCGGGCCAATTTGCAACCGCAAAAGAAGAAATACTATTGGGAGCGGGCGAGAGAGACGGCCTGAGACAAAAGAGAGAAGGAGAGAGAGAGAGATGGTGGGCTTTACCGAATTGGGACACGTGCGTTTCTCCAAAATTCACCACAAAAACAGAGAGGCAGCCGAAAAAAGCTCGGATGCTCGAAATGCTCGAAAATTGCGCGCGCTTGCTCTCTCTCTCACCCTCTCTCGCCTCTCTTTCTGTCTCTGTATTGCCCTCTCTCTCGCTCTCTGTGTCAGTGGTTAAAAATTTAAACAGAACCTGAATCGGAAACAAAGTCGTCTTGAAATTAATAGAAACATTGCTATCAATAAAGGTCCCCCCAAAATAGAAAACAAATAGAAAGTTTGGAGAATTCCCAAAAGAATTTCGAATGATTAGTTGTTGGGTTTGAAGGTCTTGAGTCTTTGTAGGTTTATCGGAAATATTTATGAAAGATATAGGATTATACAAAATTATCCGTATAAATATATATAATATTTAGCATTAATTGAGGTATTTTTTCCATTTTTTTTTAAATAAAGAATCTACAAAATAATGTCGGTTGATTGTTAAAATAAATTAATAAATAAAAAATTGTACCAAAAAGCTTTACTTAAACTTCAGTAAGTACAGTAGGCAAATTGCTTTAAAAATTATCAAAAAATAGGTAGAAAAGCTGTGATAATATTTATAAAGAATAATATTGAAAAGTTTAATAATATTAACGCTTTTTAAACAAGAAAATATTTGTATCTGATTAATGGATCTAATTAATGGAAGTTCTTAGGGTATTTCCGGTTCGACCCTCTCGATAGCTTTTCGGCTCTGCTCATGTTTTATTTTCGTTTTGTTGTTTCTCTGCTGTTTCCTTCGGTTTGCAAATAACACGTGCATTTGTCGTAACTGTCCCCCGGCCGCCGCCGCCGCCCCCTTTTCTCCTAGCCGCCCTTCGGCCTACCGCCCATAGCCCATCGCCCCGAATTTACTCGGTAACCGTTACGTTCTGTTTTCGTACAAACGTTCGTTCGCTCGCCTCGCTCTTTTGCCTCGTTCTCGCAGTGCTGCCAAATATCGTTTGCCAAAAATAGCCAAAGAAGGATTCATGGATTCTGTCAACAAAATAGAAGGAAATAAATTATAAATATATTACTTATGAAGGGTTGAAGTTCCTAAGTTGTATTTGAAGTATAGGAGTATATTCTTTATAGAGTGTATCTTAAAATGTTAGACTTCAAATACTCGATTTGAAGTTATAGAGATTTCGGTGGAAAATTTGTCTGATTTTTGGCTAGAAATTGGTTGGAAAAGGTGTATTGGTGTTTTGGAAATGTTCCACTTGTCGTATACGCAATATGTACCACGTTGCGTATATGTATCACATTGCGCATACGACAAGTGAAACTTTTCCAAACACCAATTCACTTTTCCGACTAAATTTAAGCCAATACATTTTTTTAACGGTCTATTCTTTTATTTTTAATAGATAATATTAAAAAAATAACTTTAGTATTAAAAAATAAAATATAAATATATTCATTTGGAGTTACAAGTGTGTCCTTTGACCAAAACTGGAATATCCTTTGTTATTAAATATAAGTATTATAAAATATACCTCTTTTTTGGCTTATATAATTTTAAAATAAATTTAATATCAAACAAAAAGCCAATAAAAGCGCAATGACCAGTTCTGCTAGCCAGCTGGCTTTGGTTTTCCCTCAGCGCTCTGGTCACTGTTCTGCCAGTTTGCATTTTCCGATTTCGGCAGCGAGGCCGAAAAAAAAAAAGTCGTGTATGTTGCTCGGCGATTGAGAAAGTGAGAAAGTGAGCAAGTGAGCAAGTGGGAAATTGAGCGAGTGAGCGAGTGGCGAAGCGGCGAGGCTTCTGGTGCTCATTGCGGTGTTACGTGTTTCGCGTGTCAGACGCTTCGGTACGCGTCGCGCGCGCTCCGTTGGCGGCGACCATTTGGGCGAAATTATTTAATAACAATTTATAAATAATTGTAAAAAGAAACCAAAAGAAAACCAAGAACAAAACAATCAACTGAAAGGCAGAGATGAAACGAAAAATCTCTGAAATGAAGCAACAAAAGTCGAAAGAAAATAACAAAGCCCGAAACTGCAGAGAATGCCTTATGTTTTCTTTATGCCATCATTTTTTTTCTGTTGTCGCTAGTTTTTGTTTAGTGCCAAAAAATAAAAAAATAAATTACTTACTCGTATATGTGTGTGTGTGCTGCGGCAAATAAATATGCTTATAAATCATGGCTGTCAAAGGAGCACTGTGGCAAGAAGCAGAGGCTCCGAGAGAAGGTCGGGGCAGTGATTTCGTTGCGTTTACCGTTGCCAGTGCCTGCCGTTACATGTGCTGGCGTGTGTAAACATTGCCGTTACACACGGTGGCCATATTGTTTTGGAGGCACAGGCCCAGGCACAGGCACAGGCACAGAGCACACATAACGCATACGCAGCGTGGTCCAAGGCAACTCGCAATATTCCGGTTAAGCCATCACCGCAGTGCCTTTAAAGGATGAGTGTTAATTGGAAGCCCTAGAGAGCTGCCAGTTTGTAAGGGTTTTTGTCAATAAATTAAGTATTACTTAATTCTCTTATACTTTTTTTTTAATGTGTCAAATCCATGTTGATGTGTCTTTATATAATTTATAGATGCTCATGGAAAGCATATGTGGGTCCAAAGTGGCTTTCAAGTGTTCAAGATTAGTGAAGATGTCGTATATAAATCAAAGAGTCGTGTATAAATTGGGAACATATGGTCGGCTAAGGCTATATGTATTTATTCACCAGATAATGTGAGGATTATAGAGGGATTTTGGTATATAATTATAATTTTTTCTCCATTATAAAAAATGATTATTAATAATAATAATAATTTAAAAATTAGGAAAATTATGAAGGTAGCTTGTTTAGTTTGTTATAATTTTAAGCATATCTCTTTTAGAAAAATTAGGTGATGAACCCTTAATAACTTACTTAGTTTTTAAAAGGTGAAATTAATAAATATTGCTTTTATTTGAATTAATAGGCTGAGAAAGTGACAAGAAAATATTTTATAAGGTAAACTACATTGAGGAAACAATATTTTATTTATACTACATTCTATTATAGGTTATTTTATATATCTTATAACCTAACTTCGTTTATATCTCTTACAAAAATAAGTAAAGCAAGCTTACTAAGAAAACCAGGCCATTCTCACCTTCTAGCAGTGCATTATTCACTCGTATCTCTCTGCCATAGTGAATATCTACTACATTTTAAATTTCTAACAAAAACTTACAAGTTATTGATGACTCCCCTTGGCTATAATGATTAAATCTTTTATATAAATGAGTAAAATAAAGAGGGAAATGTCCCCAGAGTTGAATTATTCACTCTTATCTAACTGATGTATGGCGATGTCTGAATATCTATTGCATATTTCCGAGGCACTGTGGCAGTCACATCTCTGCATTGTAGACTGATTTGGGTTGGCACTCTGCTTCTTCTGGCCCCTCACACACACACACTCGCACAGACACTCGCTGCGGAGGATACCGTTATAAACAAAAGGCTGGTAGGCCAACATCTGTGCCAAAAACCATTTCCCATGTGTGCCTTTTGTGTTTGTGTTTGTGCGGTTTGCATGTGTGTCAACGCTCTAATTTCTGCCTATTTTTTTGTATTTTTTTTTTTTGGGAAATTCCAAGCACCGAGGAGGGACAAAGGGAATGGGGGTAACATTGGGGAAATGAACGCCAAACAAAAATGGTTCAATAACTCCGCGTGCGGAACTTTAATGTCGTGTGAATTGCATTCGATTCCAGCGGCAGAAACAGAAACAGCAACAGGAAAAAATTGTGTTTAGTAAGTAATTATCCAGTCACGCCACTGCCACTGAGTATTTGTATTTGTATTTGTGTTTGTATTGTGTCGGGTGTTGCGGCTGATATCGATAAACCCGAGCTACCACAAGCCAAATCGTACTGGGTAAATCCCAAAGGCAGGGCAACAATACAGTCTGGGTTCGGTAAGGTGTCGGTTTTCAGGGAATTTAAATATATTAAAGAGTTATTAATATAATATATAATAATTTGGCAGGAAACTTACAAGTAAGATATATTTTCTTCTGGTTTTATCAATATTTATTTGAATTAAAGAATTCCTTGGAAGTAAAATAGGAAATCTAGATTGTAGCAACTTTAAAATGAGTTTATTCTCATTACTTTATGCTAATACTAAGCCTCCAATTGGAAATTCTGGTGCATCCAGCCCTAAATACTTTATATTCAATGGAAATGATCTATAAACGACATTATCTAATTATTAATATATTAAAATAAATTATTTTTGGATTTTTAACCTAATTTTCCAAGCAGTTCAAGTCTTGGTAGCTCGACTGTAGTCCCCACACGAGCGAATAAAAATCACTCGGCTTGCTGGAATGTGAAGAAAGGAGTGTGGAGTGTGGAGTAATGGTAGTGGGAATATCCTTGCCTGGCTTTGCCTTGCCTTGCCCCTGGGCTCCGGCATAACCTTGTTGATTCAACTCCGCCCCATGCCCGTCCCCGGCCCTGATGGGAATATAATGCAGCCAAGATTCGGTTATGGGCCAAATTGGCAAACGGGGAAGTCGGAGGCGGAGGCGGAGGCTCCTCCACAAGGGACTTTGACTTTGGATTCGTGTGAGAAATGTAATTCCAATATGACATGCCACGTGTCACTCGATCTGGCCCTCTGATACGGGGATATGGAAAATGGAAAATTGCATAAGTTTGTGGCTTAGATTTAAGCGGGGAAACACGGGGGGGAGATGGATAGAACTTTTGCACAAATTGCCGACAAGTGCACTTTATTAATTGACCGAAATCCGTTTTAATCCGAGCGTAAGTCATTCGGTCTTTATTTTAATTGAATGACTTGCGACAAAGACGTGAAAAGGCTTTAGAGACTTGGGAAATGTTTCTTGAATTGAGTGCTGTGAATTTTCTTTATTTATCTCACTCCAAATTAAGGTTTTAAGGCTAATGCAGATGCGTATTAAGAGGGCTTACATATTTTTAATGTTTAATACAAAAGTGCTGTGGCTTGACTCTTTAGGTAAAACAAGGATTCTCCTTTATTTAATTAAGAAATAATAATTTTCTTTTATTATATTAAAATAGAATAAAATAATAAACATAATGTGAGCTATTATGTTTAGGTTCAAGATTTTCTTGGAAAAACTGAAAGTTATAGGTACTTTATTTTCATTTATAGCCACTTCTTATTATAAAACGTGACTTAATGGACCACAGCTTCGTTTTCAGTACAAAAATTAAGCTTTACATTTCAAAAACTAAGACTATAGTCTCCCTTTTGGTTAAAAAATCCCGAAACCTTGCACTTGGACCCATCATCAACGGCAAACATGAAGTGTGGCAGGCCTATTTCCGGGTCCGGTGTCCCTTTTCCTGTTTCCCGTTTCCCGTTTCCTCTTTCCGCTTTCCGGCTGCCTTTTGAGCCCGCGATATTCGCCCTAATCGATTATCGAATGCTTTATGCATGCCTGAGTGCACTTTTCCCGAAAATTGCTACAGACCGTAGCGCAGCCGGAACGGAATCCATATCTATATCCGCATATTCTCGGGGCCCCGTATCCGCCGTAACCGTTGCCGTATTCATTTCGCCGTAGGCCGGTCATCGCGTCAGTGGGTCACGGCTCCCCACTCTCTCGCTCTCTCTCTCCCACTCTCCGGGCCTCTCTTTCTCGCCTGCTGCTGGCAAGGGAAAGCCGAAAAATGGGAGAGGAAAATGGGGGAAATTGAGAGCGAGCCGGAGAGGAATGCGGCATATCGACCGGTGTTGGTGTCACGCCATGCTGCGGTTGCCTAAAAAAAAAAAAAAAGGAAATAAATACAAAAACACAACAACAAAAATTCAGGAAAAAAAAAACAGAAAACACAGAAAACACACACACACCAACATGCATACATGTATGCACATGTGTATTATATATTTATTTTATTATTTGCACTTTTGGCTACGTGCTGTGCCAAAAAGGCGGAATACCAAAGCCTATGGCAATTCCTTTGAGCCCCACACCACACTCACACCCAGACAGGGACACGGACACAGGTTCGTTCTATAAAAACAACACACACACACACACACACACACACACACACACACAACACACCCATACACCCATGAGTTGCAGTTGCAGTTGCAGTCAAGGTTGCCGTGATGTTGATGATGTTGCAGCTAGAAAGTAGCAGGCAAGTACCTTAAATTGGATTTTTCCTTATGCCCTCCGTTTTCCCCAGTTGTCTCCTCCAGCCAACACTGAGAGCTGAGCACTGAGAGAAATACATAGAGCATTTGTGGGTTGACTAAAATGGGTTTTATCTCTGGAAATATATTGATTTCCCCCAAGAACTTTGGTTGATAAAGTAAAATACCTATAAGCAATGAATACTTTTTGTTGAATTGCTATATTAAGGTTTAGTTAATTTATTAAATTACTTTAGAGTTTCCTAAAATATTCTCAATAATTTTTGAAACATCTTGTTAACTAAAATGGGTTTTATCTCTGGAAACTTGGCTTGAGGGCGTAAAATACTTATAAGCAATGAATACCTTTTGTTGAATTGCAGTATTAAGGTTTAGTTAATTTATTAAACTACTTTAGAGTTTCCTAAAATATTCTCAATAATTTTTGAAACATCTCAAAGTCATTAAAGTGGGTTACAGCTGATAAATAAATTTAATGAAGGTGATTTACAGAATTTGTAAGCCTATAACAATTTAGTTAAGGACATTAAAGGGGTTTGGTAATTTGAGAATAAATAATTACCCTTAGGATTTTTTTTTCGTCAACAGTAATTTTCCCAGTGCCCTTTTCCCACCCCTTTTTCCTCTGGTTGCCGCCCCATCTGTGGGTCACATAATTAGGAACCAGAGGCTGACACTGTAAACCAGTTTTCTTTTGTAGCTGCCATAAGCTTGTAAACAGCTTAGACGCCTGGCCTTCAGTAACAGAGCAGAGACTGCAATAAAAAATACAGCAAAAAAAAAAACAAACATTAAAGAAAACAAGGAAACTAAGAGGGAAACACATTTTCCAATTCGTGCACGAGTCAAGGTCGTCACAA
This sequence comes from Drosophila lacteicornis, assembly GCA_008044355.1. Taxonomy (NCBI): domain Eukaryota; kingdom Metazoa; phylum Arthropoda; class Insecta; order Diptera; family Drosophilidae; genus Drosophila; species Drosophila lacteicornis. Next base: position 44,726 of record VNKF01008565.1, read on the forward strand.
CAAATGCCAGGGAAAAGCTGGAAAAGATAATCGCCAATGATGCGATTTTAAGTGCAGACGGCCAAGTGTCAGCGGCAAGCCAAAAAATGCAGAAATCAAACAGAAAAACGGGGTAATTCGTGGGTATTGCCAGCGGGGAGGAGTACGAGGAATAAGGTTAACTGAAACCGCGAATTGATTGAGGCACAACACACGTGTGACTGCAAATGGCAAACAGATCGAATGCATTTCACTCGCTCCTGCTAAGCCGCAAAAATGGAAGGCACGAAAAGCGTAATTGGCACAGAGGCCAGGCCCATGAATAATGCATTTCAGTGGCAGGGTTAATTTATCAATCGCCAGGTTCAAGTTCAATATCAACTAGGGAATTTTCGTCTATTTATTAGGATTTTAGGTGAGTGAGATCGAAAGGACTTGAATATAATATAAAAACGAATAAACGAACTAAACTTGCCAAGAAATTGAATCATTACTGGCATTACTTAGCAGGCTGGATATCAGAAATATTTTAAGGGGTTTTCTCAAGTATATATTACAAATTATATATATTTTTTAGCCTGCTTAACAGGTATTAAATTTATCATAAATTAAATACAATAAAATCAGTTAAAAACACATTTATCCAGCTGGGAAATCTTTGAGCCTTAAACTAACATCACGTTAGTTGTTCGGCTTGTGACTTGGCCCGATAATCTCGGCCACATGCCATTTGCCACTTGTCTCTCGGTGTCGAACACACACACCACCGCCTCCCTCCTCGAGGATAACAAGGATAACGAATCGACGATACCGAAAGTGGCAGAGGCGTGTGTACGAGCACCTGACTAAAAGTTTAATTTGTAGATTAGCCGCCCCCCTGCCTCTGCCTCAGCCGCCCCCCGGGACACGACACCTTCCGCTGACATACCTAAATATATGTACAGATATACGGAATATACGGAATATATAAGGACACGGACACACTCTGTGTGTTGCTCCGTCAACTGTCATTTTGGCCTAGAAACGGAATTTATTGTTCTGGCAAACTTTGCAGCTGGCTCTCCAAACTTTCCGTGGAGATGCAGCGAGGCTCACAAATGGTCATTGATCCCGGGGAAGTAGGCTATGATGAATGTGGAGTAATTACTAACTAAGTCTTGTATTACGTTGCTTTTTATTCAGTTAAGAACTTGGAGAACTTTATTCCATGAAATTTACATTTAGGACAGACCCTAAACCACTCATTTTTTTGTAAATTAAAGAAGACCTCTTAAATAGTCACAGCAGTTAGTTTTCATATATAAAATTATATTTTCTTATATATATTAATATTTTATTCCTAAAAATTAAAAGTTTTGAGAGCGTTCTAGTTAAAATATTTACTATACCAAGTAAAGAGCTATTTTAAACACAAAAGAAAGGTATTTTAAATGTTATATTTAATATGTTAAATTATCTGAGACTACTACTAGAATATTGTAGTCTTTGGGATTTTTTGTAATAATACAAATATAAAATAAAACAAAATACGGAAAATATTTATACCAGGAACTTAATTCCCGTATTCTTCAGCACTTCAAAAATCGCATCTTAGCTAAATAAAGGAAATTAAGCATTTGCAGTCCTTAAAAATTCCATCCAAGGCAAATACAATTACACAAAGTAGTGCCTTCCCATTGTCGTGCTGAAAACTTGTTGTAAAGTGTAAGTCCCCCCTGCCCCGTTTGCCCTGAATTTAGCTACCTGTGGAGGTGTCAGCTTTATTGTGTAAACCGTTGCATAAACGTCAAAAGTTTTCCTAGGGGGAAAACGAAAGGAAATGCAGGGGGAAAAGGCAGGCGCAAATTGTGTGCCTTGTTCTTGTTTTCGTTGTGGTGTCAAATACACCGGTGTCGTGGTGAAAAGCTGTCTCGCATTTTCCCATCCTCCCCCCCTGCTGGGGAAGGCGGAAAATAGTGCATTTTCCAGCAGACCACTCGCTGGCCTTTCGCACTGATCCCGCTAATGAAGACGGAAAAGCCGTCTGACCGCTTCTGAATCATTGTCAAGGTTAATCTATAATTAACTTTCGATAATGGGAAATCAAAAAGAGCTGCGACCGAGATACGGATACAGATACAGAGATACAGAGCAGCAGAAGATACAGAGATATGTTCGGCACGAGGCGGATTAAATGAGCCGCCGGCAGCGAGCTAAAATTATCAGCCATCAAATGTCTATTTATGTGCCCCTCGGATATTTCGGCGCTAATGTAAAGTGCCCCAGCTCGATATCTGAACAGTCGTCGATATATGTTTTGTCGGCGGATTTATTACTTTTCAAATTCTATACACACACAGTCAATGGTACTTTGAATCACGAAATGGTCGTCGTTGTCTGGCCTATTAAAAGTTCGAAAGTTCTGGGAAATTATTTCTATATTTTAATTATCTCAACTTGTTGTAAAAGTCATTACGAGTTAATAGGTCTTTTACTTGCCGAGTTTTCTGGGAATAAGTAATTATTTCTGGGTTGTATGTCAAAGAAAATATTTGGGGGAAGTTTACTTGGGATTTTTTCATAGGAGAAAATATATTTGTTAAAGAAGTTATATTTATAAAAAAGGTAAAATTTATTTTGTTTCTTTCATGTGTTTTGTTTAATATGATTCAAATATATTTATTAATAGTTGAAGCTACACCCAAAAAAAAAAACAAGAGTTTAATCTTTCTACGCGTTGTCTTAAAAGTATACTCAAGCAGTATAACGGGTTTAGTATAAATTTTATACTTAAAAATATCAAATGTATGCTCCAAAGTTTAGTTTTTATACTCTATAGTTTCAATTGTGCTTTTTCGAGTATTATTTTTATACGAACCTACATACATCGAAAATTCGATAACATATCGCGTTAGCTGGAATTTAGTGCTTTTCTGTTTGTCGCATTTGTGATTATTATGAAATATTGGTGCAGATGAGTATAAAATTTATACTTTCGTAGTATTAAATTGATAAGCATCTTATTAAGAAATTTTTCATACTCAAGAGTATATAACAATCGTATAGGTTCTATGATGATTTTTTTTTGGGTGTACTAATATATCTAATATTTAAAAATATCGTAATATCTCGAGGGAACCCGCTCCGCATCCATAGGTATTTCCATCTTCGACAAGATCAGTTCGTGTTAACAAGTGGCGGTTCCATTTATCATTCTTCCAAGAGCCTCGTAAGTTTATGGCCCGAATTAATGTCCTCTCTTTTCTCTGAGTGTGGTGGAAAGCTTCTCCGCTCTTTCTCTCTTCTCTACTCTCTCTCTTTCTCTTATTGTTTTGTTTTGTTTCGGCTTCTTAATTATTTGTGCAAAAACTTTTGGCAAAAGTTTCGATCAAGCTTTCGGGCTTTGTTTCTTTCGGCAAACAGATTCAAGTGATAAAAAATACGTTTTTTCTCAATTTGTTTATAAACTCTGAACAGCGACAAGAAACTAAACATTTATCCGACTGGACTTTGCCTTAAAAGTATGCTATATATATATACAGACAAAATCCCTTGTGATTTGTAGTCCAGTCTTAATAGTCAAACTTAAATAAGAAATGCATTAGAAATACATTAAGTGGAAATAATAATGAAATGAACCAAACAAAAGTACGGAGAAGAAGGTATGTCTGGGAAATATATTAAGGATATAAAAGAATAATAAATGAATGTTAAAAGAACAAAATGTTTGCCTCAAAATTGGAATAAACTTTATAAAAATAAACACAGATTAATCTATTAAAGTAAACAAAATAAATAAATTAAACATCAAGGGAATATAAGTTGTACTTAAAATTGTCACAAATCATAAACAAATTAAACTTAATAACAGAAATTTAAGGAAATTAAATATAAAGAAAACCTAAACCTAAACAAATACGAAAAATGTGAAAAGAAAAGGCGAAAATCAGCCCAAAAACCTAAATAAACAAATGGAAAAACGATAAAATGCCATAAAATAAATGATGAAAACCAATCAAAAAATCAAAAAGTAAACAATCATGGAATATATGATTTATAAGTGCAATAAACGATTAAATAAATAAAATATCGATCTAAACGAAACGAATTCAACCGAATCCAAGCTAAAAAAAATATAAGGCAGACAAACCAAAATAAAATGCAAAATAATATTTTTACAATCTCGTGCAGATCTAGAATAAACAATGGCGTCCAATAGTGTCTAAAAACAAGGGAAAAAATACATGAAAACAAAACATAAAGACAGCAAAAACAAGAACAATCAGCCGCCGAAGGGAGACAGAAAATAATTGAAAATTAAAAGAAACAAAGTTAAGCCCAGCAGCGTCGACACCGACGCCGACGCCAGCAGAGCAACCATGTCGATGGCGTTATGCAACTTGAATGGCGACGGCAGCGGGTCCTCCCAGCCGGCGTCGCAGCCGCAGGAGAGCCTGATGGACGCCAGCAGCGCAACGACGCCGCTGCTCCTGGGCCACGACAACAGCGGCAGCTCGGCGGCAGAGGGCAGCGGCAGTGGCAGCGGCGTAGGCGGAGGCGGGGGCGGGAGCGGCGACATTGTCGATGGCACGGTGACGGCCATTGAGATGCCCGCTGCCGGCGGCGGCGATGCGCTGCCCCAGCCGCAGCCAGCGTCGCTGTCAATGCCGCCGCCGCTGCTGATGGCGCTGCCTGCAAATCTGAATTTCGTAACGGGACCCACGACGCAGCCGCTGACGCAGCAGCTGGCGCCGCAGCAGCAGCAGCTGATGATTATTAACGGCGCAGTCGCGCCCTCGACCAATGACAACAATAACAACAACAACAACAATGTGGACAATACAAGCGACGAATCGAACCCGGTCACCATTTACAGGTAAAAGAGCGCCGCCGAAGCACAGGTGTGAGGTGATCACTGATCAGAAATGATACTACGTATGCTTAGTATAATATAAACTATATTCCTTTATTTTGGATCCTAAAAAAGATCTGTACAAAGTTTTTCTCATCACTTAAGATCTAAAGAAAGATCTTAAATCTTAATTTATTGAGAAAAATATAAATTAGATTTTATAAAATATGAAACGTTTTAAGGTATGATTTAAAATCCATTTTAAACGTATAAATCCAGCAGCCAAATACATTTAATCCTCCTCACACAGTTCCTATGAATTAAACTTATTAAAAAACAATTCTTAACATTCTTATTCTTACATTCGCTTCGTTTTCTATCGCGCCTTGGACAAACTGATTTATCGATAAAACTATCGAACTTAGAGAAAAAGTGTGACCGGCTGCTTGCCCTAGCGATGCATTCGCCTATCGTTTAGCACCTTTGGCTCGCCAACAATTCAAATTAATATCGAATATCTACAACACGTATTTAAAAAACAGAATTACGTATGTATTTAGATGACAGATCTTGTAAATTTTTAGGGTTCAAGATGTAGATGTCAAAGTCAAAAACAAGAAAATAATTATGAACAAATTAAAGTGTACTTTGTGAACTTAAAATAACCATAAGATTAATTGTATTTTAGATAAAAACAAGGCGGTAACAATACACATATAAGCACTCAAAGTATTATGGCAATTTATTTTAATAAATATTAATTGGTATTAAGATTCCGACTAAAATATAAGGTAAGCTAATGTTTCTGACTTTTTAGGATATTTCTAAAATTTTCCGTCGAACTTTTACACAGATAATAATTTCTGAGGCTCAAGCTCAAGTTTACATTATAAAAGTGTAAGATTTAAGGCAAACCATTCTTAGAGTTATAGATTATAGAACAACATAAAGTCTCCCTTAAGTAAATCTCATATTTCCTCTTTTATTAATTACTAATTATTATTATTATTAATTTTAATATATGATTAAAATATTCCGCAACATTTAACATTCTTTTTCAGAGAACACTAATCTTAAGACTCATTCTAACCCGATTTTTCCGTTCTTTTGTTGCGTCTTCCAGGTGCCGGGCTCCCATTGCGTCACTCGACTGTATGGAGGAGTTCAGTGGTACGGGCGGTCATCTTGATTTCGGTATCAAATTTCTCACTATCATATAGGCTTATCATTTATGTTGTTTCCCCTTCGATTGCTCCACGTTCTTAATTGCCCGATTATTTCGAATGTCCTGCCTCTGCATGCCCAAAGCACTCGAGTCCATACTACTTGTTACCTAGTTACTAGTCCTAGTCCAGTAAGGCCAATAAATATCAAATGTAATACTAGGGAAAGGCCCTCAGGCCATCGATAATTGTGGGTTTTGTTTTTAGCGAATTAGCTTACCCCAATGGGGGCGAGGGAGTAATGCTCGCGTAATGGCCAAACATATAATTAAAGTTGTAATTTATTTTATTCGTTGCGCGGGGGAATAACCATCGCACCGAGAAACACCGAAAAAATACACCTACAAACACCTACTTCCCCCGCCCACTCGAACCACCTGCCACAATCACGCACAGAGAAAAAACACGCGCACCGGACGCACGCACTTTTTTGTTTGTGAGGCCAAAAAACAACAACAGGAAGGAGGGGGTAAAAAACAGGAAGGGGATAAAGCACATAAGGGAAGGAACCAACAGAAAAATGTCACTTTTGTTTATTCATGTTCATTGCATGCCGCCGCGCTTTTGTACTTTTTAATATACTCTGCCTAAGCGGTTGCCTCAATTAGCTAAGTGGGGAAAACAGCTTTTCCTTCCTTCCGACCTCTGTCAATGCTGAAAATTTAATTTCGAGGCCCCGGAGGTGTAGTTGAGCCTGCAAAAGGTAGTCCATTTCGGTTATAAATAATATAAAATGTTCTTAAAAAATTGTACAAAATTACTGAATCATTGAGGGATATCAAAGTTCTTTTATATTAAATTTTAAATGTGTTTTGGCAGACAGAATTAAATGAATATGCTTTAAATATTGAAATAACCAAAGAGAAGTCAGCTTAGATATTTATTTTATTACACATATTATTAATATGCCTCACATTTTCTTACAACTTTTATAATTTTTTCATAAATATACCATTTACCAAATGTCAACAAATAATTATATTTTAAGTACCCACTTGAATTTTGCAAGTAAGTTGTAAAAAGAAATAGAATTTTCAGTATCCCATTTATTTTAGATATTTACTTCAAACTCTCTAACGTGTTGCGAGCAATTAATGTTGGATTTCTGTAATTTTTAGAGAGTTTAATATTTTTTAAACTATCTCCCAGCTTAAGTAGCGAGTAGAGTATTGGCACTTCGTCACCCTGGCCGATTTCGTTGAACTTTTATCGTTGAATTGCGTTTGTGTTGTTACCATTCTTGTTGCTGTTGCGTTGCCGTTGTTTTTTCGTTTTTTGCACGTTTCCCGGCACTTTGAGAGCCCCGCCCTCTCGCGTTAAGGATTTCCACTAACGGAACGCACTTTCCCCGACGAAAAAAAAAAAAATGTTTCATTCCCATGCGGCACCTGAACCCCTGAACACCTGGACTGGACCTGAACTGGACCTGAACTGAAATGGCCGTCTACCTGGGGATACCGCTGCAAGCAGGCCGCTCCATCAGCCTGGGCTCCAATCCGGCGCTGCCGTTACGGCACGGCTCCACGCCGACGCCGGGCCTGCGGTACAAGAATCTGGGCAAGAGCGGGCTGCGCATCTCCAACGTGGGCCTCGGGACATGGCCGGTCTTCTCGCCGGGGGTGAGCGACGACCAGGCGGAGGCCATCCTCAAGCTGGCCATCGAGAGCGGCATCAATCTGTTTGACATCTCGGAGGCGCACTCGGAGACGGAGATTGGCAAGATCCTGCAGCGGGCGGGATGGAAGCGGACTGCCTATGTCATCACCACGAAGGTTTACTGGAGCACCAAGTGAGTACAGAAGGAATATACTTCATTATCAATTGTAGAAGTAATTTTAATTAATTTTAATTAATATTAATACATTTTTTAATTTTCTTAAGGTCTGAGGAGCGAGGTCTCTCGAGGAAACACATCATCGAGTGTGTCCGAGCCAGCTTGCAGAGACTGCAGCTGCAGTACATCGATATTGTCATCATCCACAAGGCGGATCCCATGTGCCCCATGGAAGGTAAGTGCTAGTTTCTATTTTAATTTAATTCATTTAATTTGGGATAAAGTATTAAGCTTCATTCCTTTTAAATGAGCAAATTACCAAGGCCCAACTAGTTGCATGACCACTGGAAGTTATAGTCCAGTTTACGTCATGGTTTAGCTTTTAATTCACTTTATCTTGATAACTTAAAGAGTTTTTGTGCTCAGCTTAAAACAGAGAAGTCGGAACCTATTTCTAGCGATTATTTAACAAATTTACTTAAAGATATTTAAGGCACATAAATTAGATAAAAATATGTAAAAGAAGTATAAAAAAATTATACATTTTAGTGGTATTTTTCATCATTAAAATCAACCTGAAATCCATTAAAGATTTTATTTATTTATTTATTTAAGAAATTAAGTCTAGAATACAATGTTAAACTTAATAATTTTTTAACCGAGCTCTAGCAGCGATAGCCTTCGACTAATCTATATTCTCAAGTGAAAATAGAATCCTTTAAATATGTAAATGTCACCCTATGTCTTCCCTGTTAATCATTGCAACTCCTCCCATCTTCCAGAAGTGGTGCGTGCCATGAGCTATGTGATACAGCAGGGATGGGCAATGTACTGGGGCACCGCTCGCTGGAGCCAGGTGGAGATCATGGAGGCCTACACCAACTGCCGTCAGTTCAACTGCATCACACCGATCGTGGAGCAGTCGGAGTACCACATGTTCTGCCGGGAGAAGTGCGAGCTCTATCTGCCGGAGATGTACAACAAGATCGGTGTGGGCCTGATGGCCTGGGGACCTTTGTCAATGGCTCTGAGTGACACCCAGAATGGGGACAAGCTCTTCCTGCCCAAGGGCTCCTTTAAGACCAAGAGCTTTTCGTGGACTGAGGATGAGATTAATCGGAATGTGAGTGGCAGGACCTATTATTATTTAGAAATTATGCATAATTTCCCTTTTGTGGCTGTTGCAGGCCGCTCTGTCGCCGCAGGGCAGTTGGGGCAAGGATCGGATCGAGGAGGGACGACGCCACTGCGACCGGCTGCGCGACCTGGCCGCCCTGGCCGAGAAGCTGGGCTGCAGCCCCACGCAGCTGTCCATCGCCTGGTCGCTGAAGCACGAGCCCGTCCAGTGCCTGCTGCTGGGCGCCACTTCGGCGGAGCAGCTCCACCAGAGTCTGCAGTCGCTGCAGGTGAGTGGAGATGCATAGAGCTGTAAAGCTATCTACAATACTATCAATATTATCGATGGTGCTCGCCATCGATTGTTTTTTTCCACCATCGATGTATCGCGATAGCAGCAAATTAGAGCTGGGAAAAAATCGATTCTCAGTGCATCGATTTTTTTCGATCTTTTAGAAAAAAACATCGATTAAATCGATTAAATTGAAAAAAAAAAGATTATTTATTAATTTTAATTTATAGAAATCATTTCATGAAGATCATATACTGATACATATAAAGAGCAAACCAAAAATACATTTCTTTAATATAAATAAAGAAAAGTTATACGTTTTCAAAACATAAATAACAAAAGAATTCGTTTTTATAACATAAAAGACGAATATTAATTACGTTTCCAGAACATTACAAAAAAGAAATGATTTCATTTTGAAAAGTTATTGATGATCCAAAAGATGAATGGTTCACGATACATCGATTCTGCCAAAATAGAATTGATGTTGGACCGAAAAAAAAGAATCGATAGTATCGATATGGCAATCGATTTTTGCCCAGCTCTACAGCAAATCAGTGAATTCGTATAAAGTGTTGTTGATAGTATCGATGGTTTGGACTATCCTTATCGAAAATATCGAGTGCAGGAACTATCGATGTTTTTACAGCTCTAGAGATGCAGCTTTGCAGAGATTTAATATAAAATATTATAGATTCAAGATAGATTTAAGGGGTTTTCTCAGGTTTAAAGTTTAATTTCAATTAATTAATTAACCCTCGTAGCTGCTGCCGCGCCTCTCATCGAGCGTGATGCTGGAGCTGGAGCGGATACTGGAGAACAAGCCGGTGCGGCCGCCGATGATCTCGACGCTGGCGCTGCGGTGACAATCAGCGTGCCCGCAGGGGCCGCTCAGCCTGAGCGGCGGCGGACCCTGCGGCGCCGACTCGCCCAAGCACGAGGATGAGGCCTTCATCGAGGAGGTGGACGCTGCCAAGGACGCTGCCAAGCAGGGCTTCTGCCTCATCCAGTGACGAAAGGAGTCCTTAGATAACGATAATAAATTTTTGAAAGTGATTAGCAGTAAAACTAGCCTAAGTAGCAATACCATGACGACAACAATAAGCAGGCAGGAGATGCAACAGCAACAGCAGCAGCAACATCTCCAACAGCAGCAGCAGCAACATCTCCAGCAGCAGCAGCAATATGTGCAGCTACAGCAGCAACACCAGTCGTATTTTTCCCTGCTGCAACAGCAGCAGCAGCAGCAGCAACATCTCCCGTCCAGCAGCAACTCCAGCGAGGTGGCGGCATCGGGATCGGGCCTGGGACCTGCAGACCTGCAGTTCGACACCCTGAACAACAACAACGGCAGCTCGGAACAGGCGGCCATAACAACCGGAGCCACTGATACCCAGAAACGGCGCTCCCTGCTCAACTTCAAGTCCCTCGACTTCCATCTCAAGTCCCTGTACAGCGGCCTCAGGAGTAACACCTCCTCGGGTGGCGCCGCTGCCGGTCCCAGTCAGCCGAATAGCTCTGCCCCGGCGGTGGATCAGGTCCAGCGAAGGATGCCATATTTGCGGGTGGAGAGCGTGGATCCCGAAGGCGAGCCGGCGCTCAGAAGGGGAGGCGATGAAGCAGCACTCTCAGGACATTCCCCCAGCTTCCTTTCACCCTACAGCGGAGCAGGAGGAGGAGGAGCGGTTAGCCTGCAGCTGCCCTCGGCCGATGCGGCAACCATCAGGAGATCCTCAACTTCGGATATAGTGAATTGCAGGAAGGGCGCTGGTGGAGGGGCAGGGACAGGGGGAGCGGGAGCAGGAGGCGGAGGAGGATCTGCCCAGGATAGCAGGAGGCCCAGCACCTCGGACTTGCTCCGCAGGGCCAGGGAACGCAAGGGTAGCGAGGCCAGGATGGGTCGAAGCGTCTCGCACAGTGGCCTGACCAGGGGCGGCGCCTTCGGAGGGGGCGGTGGCCTGGGGGGCAGGAGAACCAGCATGGCCTTCTAAGGGAAAATGTGGGAAATGCAAGCCTAGCTAAAGGAAAATGTTGAGTCGTGGAAAATTCGCTGCAAAAAAAAAGTAAAAAAAAAAAACAAGAGATCTGAAAGTTTGAAAATTAATTATTATTGGTTACAAGGGGTTCCATGAATCCCTTTAAAAATCTAATGAAAAAGGATCCTAAAAAGATAAAGAATATTATGTAGCAAGTTACGGAAATAGGTTTGAAAAAACACTTTGGAAGAATAGTGGGAATAATGCTAGACAGGAAGTTGGCGAATATAAATGGGTGCAATAAATGGTAATAACTGTTGATCAAATCTGATTCAGAAATCGGCTGACAAAATGGCGCTTATGAATTTTTATCTAGAAAAAACAAAACAAAAGAAAATCAATAATAAAACTAGTAAGAAGGGAATTTTTTGTGGATTACGATTATTATGGTCTATTATATGCCTCGGACTCGAATATAACTAAAGATAGTAGATAAAAAAAACGTAAAGCAAAGGAACATAACATTTCATATCTTTAACTCTCTCTCTGTCTCTAACTCTCTCTCCTTCTCTCTGTCTCTCTATGAAGCCCCAGCAATTTAATATATTTAATACCCCTCGTGCATCACATCGTCCCAACTTTTATGACAATATTAGATCCTAACTATCGTGTACTATCGTTAACTATCGCCTGGCAAAAGCTCTGAAAACTAACCTGCGTTCTGGCCCCTAAAAAAGAAAGAAAGAAAACCCTAAAAAAAAACAACAAAAACAAAAATAAAGATCGATTCATAATCATCTTACTGTGAGAGTTCATATCAAGCGGAAACCCAAAAGCAAGAAAACTAACAAAAGTATGGAAAGCAAAGCAAAGTAACCTTGTATGAATGTCTTTCGGATTATTCGATTAGTAGACTTAACGAATGTTAAATGATTGTAACGAATGGAGCGATTAGCGATTAGCGATAGCGATAGCGATTTACGATTAACGATAACGCAAAGGGAAATTCATCAGATAAATAAATTTTAGCTAAACGAAAATTCAACTAATGAAAACCAAATGAAAAACAATGAACAATTCAAATCAAATCTTATTATATAGTCATTACTAGCATTATGTAGTTAAACGATAACAATTCAAGCGAACATTTTTTAAATCAACAAAACGAAAACCGAAACCGAAAGCGAAACCAAAACCAAGACATGATTAAACAAATGCCTTTCATAACAGCAACAACAGTAACAAGAACAACAACAAACAAGAACATAAAGTTTATATTTTAAATAAATGCAGTATATATATATACACACACATAATTATGTGAAGAGTACGAAAGCGATGAAATAAAAGCAAGCAGCAACAAATTGTTATTACTTAATTGTAGTTTCCGCCATCAAAGCCTTCCCCAAAAATATTATCCCATAATCCCCATGCCCCATGCCCCATATCCCATATCCCGCATTACTAAAGAAAGTAAAAAAGCAAAACACCAAGTATTGCAATTCGTAGGTTATACATATTTAGGAGTTCCCAAAGCCCATGTATTTTATCATCATTATCGAGTACATATATAAAGTCTTTCTCACATACGGACTGTGATTTCATATAAAAGTAAACGTAAATAAAGTAATGAATTAATTATATTAATGACAATTTAATAACTTACATCTAACCTAATGTAAACTAAGTGCTAGGTTCATCCGAGAGATGTAAACTCTCAGATAGACAAACACACACACACACAACACTTGCCTATACTATGTACACCTGTAACTGTACATACTAAACATACTTAAAGAACAACACAAGACAAATGCGAAACCAAATAGCAATTTTCAAATCGAACGGCATTATATACTCTACTCTACAATTAATTAACCAAATGCGATTGCCTTAATAACGAATAATAACAAACGGAGAAACACGCAACGGAACGGATCAGAAAAATGATCAGATCGGATCGAATATAACCCAGCCGGGGCCGGTTTCCTCAAACTTCAGTTCCCGATCGGAATACATTATACACAAATGCCAGATACATTTACATATAATACCCAGCATTCGCATTCGCATTCGCATCGCACTGTTGCTTGAGAAATCGTCCCGCGCAGACAAATAAGAATATACAAACATACATATACATATATTGGTTTAGCTCCATCAGATCACCCACAAGATATACATATATATTCACATATATATAGGGAGCTCTTCTATATATAAGAGTAATTGCATTTTTTAGTAAGTAGTTAATCCGTCCTCAACAAACGGCCAACCAAATGAATCGAAACGAATAACGATCGGGCGCTGCTTTAGCCGATAACCAATGACCGATAGCCTAATTGAATTCAATTCCAAATCGATAACAGCTAAACCGATAACTGCTATATTTCAAGCAACATTTTTTGGGAGAATAAATGCAATATATATTTAGATTGGTAAAGTTATAATCAAAGTTTTAAGAATTAAGAAATTCGACATTGTTAATTATATATTTCCTATTTATATTGTTAAATTTATGTTCTATCGGAATCTATGCAAATCACAAAGAATGTCAAATATGAAAGCTCAAAATTAGTTATTTAAAGGTTGTGATAGTAATGTTGCAGAATCTGATTTATTCGAAAATTGCTGAACAAAGTCGCATACATATCTACGAATAAGTGAATTATTTCAATAAGATGGTTATTTATTCTTTAAACTTTGACTCTAAGTTTATAAACAATTTTTCAAAATTCCTTGATTATTCCCAGGCTTAACGGTTAATCGATGTATAAAAGCAGCGCCAATCGATAGATCCAATCATCAATTGTGGCCATGCCCCCAAAGAAAAATGCCACGACGTGTGAACCGGGAAAGCAATAATGCAGAATAGTGCTGAATCAAGTTCAACTAACAAATTGATGTACATAAAAAATAACAGCCACAGACACACACACACCGTTGCACATCAGATTTATGAGATTAATTTTAGTCTGTTGTTATCGCAATTATTACCACGATTATTATGATTACGATTACGATTACGATTATTATTAACCTGTAGCTAGTAAAATCGAATGAGAATCAGCAATTTAAATGCTTAAGCCTGAAAGTAACCACAAATACTCTCACACCACACACCCACACCCACACACACCGTTATAGTTATACATATGCAAACACACACACACACACACAACACACACAGAGGCCGAATATAAAATTTCGAAGGATAAGCGGAAGCGGAAGCAGCAAACAAAAACAAAAATGTAACGGAAAGTATTAAGCCAGAGCGAGAAAGCAATACGAGGAAGTAAGCGCAGATATAGAAAAAGAAAAAGCAGAAGCGGTAGAGATATAATCTAGTCAACAAATTTTACTTTACACCAAACAACAAATATTTATAACAATTGCAAAAACAAAAAGAAAAAGAAAAAACAAAGAAGAAGTAAACTAAACGAGAAGCGTATATAAAATAATAAATCTTAAAATTATTTTCTTATCGAAACTGGCAATAATAAATATTAATATTAACTTAAACAAGTAAATAATTATATTATACACGCATGAGCCAAATGTGGTGAGAACTTCATAAGTTAACTTCGCATAGAGCAAAATCCTTTGCAAAATCAACAAAAAAACACAAGGGACACTGAGAAAAACCACTTGATTTCAAATTGAGTCCACGCCAAGCGTACACACACTCACACACACACACACACACTCACACATAGACAGAAAAGCGAACGGAAGTGAGGAAGGAGAAGAGTGTTCACACACCGATCACCATTTGTTACTGCACCAGTGTACACACACCCAGACACGAGATCAGCTTTACTTTAGATTTTTGAAAATTAATTGCAGGGTCGCTTAGGGTTGCTTAGAAAATCGAGGGAAAACCAAAAAAACCAAATCCAATTCAGACGCTTGCATATAGCCCTAAACTATGAATATATACAAGAATACATTAACAAGCAATACCGCAATAACGATCGTATTATTTTGCTAAGTTACTAGAAAACCAAATAATAAATAACAGACGATCCACTCAATTACATGCGTATTATAATGCTAGCATTATGTACACTATATATAAAAATGTTTTGGCGGATTGCAGCGATCGGGATGACGAGGGCAAATTGTTTACATTTCACTTTTAAAACCACATTTAATACTAATAATTCGAAAAGCTAATTAAAAATAAGTTATAACAATAACGAACAACAAGAAGAACAACAATGAACAGCAAAGAACAACACAGCTAAAATACTGAAAAATTATATAAAAATACAAACTCTTATCTTTCAACCAAAAAAAAAAAATCAACAAATTTCGTTTTCTTTCAGTTAACTTTAAGTTACATTACAGGTAAAAAAAAAGCCCGGCAAATTCCCAGAAGGGCAGACGATTTAAAAAGCAGACAAACAGCCCAAAGCTTTCCGTTTTGCTGCCGGAGTGTTTGCCGATTGGATTGCTTAAACTTAATTTTCAAAATATGGCGCGCTTTCGCGTTAGAGTCGCCATGACATCGACTTTCACTATCGATACAACGTTTAGTGTGACTTTGGCGGGAACTATCGATTGTTTTTAGAAATACTATGTGTTTTTCCTTGTCCAGGTCGCGGTCACACTGAATAGCTCTGTCCTTTTCAAAACATAGCTGAAATAAGTCGCAAAAGCTTCGATATTTTCTGCTTTATAGATTTTTACCTGTTCTATAAAGAGATAGACAGAACGTTTGTCCAAAATGCAAGCTTAGTTAAATCAGGGCCTAGGAATGTCCAAATAAAAACTCATTTCAAATTCAAGTTTCAAATTCAAATTTTGAATATACATAAAAAATCGTTACAAAATATCGCTATGTAGATATTTATTCTCCAATTAAAATATCGATATATTGCTCTACTTTTCACATCCCTAATAATTTTGTGTTTCTTCTGTTGTTATTGTCAATTTTCGCTTCGCCATCCCGGGCCCGTGGATGCGAAACGCCCGATAATCGGTGCCATCGTACCGCTGGATGTTCTCCTGCCCGCCTTCCCTGGTCGCCATCTTCGCATCCGGACGGATGAGCAGCTCTCGCCAATTGCGTGTTTTCCGCAACCTCTCGACTCCACTCCGAAAAGGATCGGCTACCTTCGGTTTGAGAGCCACTGGCCAGGCAATAGGAGTCCGTGGTGGCCATGAAGAAGGGCTCGACGGGGTCCAAGAGACCCTACGTGGCCCACAATGGCTTGGCGGAGGACCAGGTGAAGCGCAAGGAGAGGCAGCAGCAGCAATTAAAGCCGAGGGAAGCGCTGGCTGTCAAGGAATGTGAGTACAAGCCACTCGATACATGTGCTCGTGCTCTCATTTCCACACATACGCGAGGGCACACACACACACACACACACACAGGATAGGATGTGCTAGTTAGGACGCAGGCAGAGGGGGCAATGATGATGTTTCACGTGCTTTGGCTTAAAGTTTTATAATAATATTCGAAGATATTTGCTTACCAGGCCTTGCTAATTAATTAATTAAACGAAGAATGTTTGAATTTTTCAATATTTGTGGATTTTGCGTCGTAGAAAAATGAATGAAAGAGAAACGTAGTTATTTATTGCGTAGAAATGTACGAGAATTCAGTATAAATACGCCTTAGTTCTGGGATCAAGGGTTTAATTTAGAAATTAAATATATTCTCAGCCCTTCCCTAATTAATTATATTTTCTTTTACCCTTTTTCCAGCTGCAGTGAAGAAGGAACCCCTTAGGAATGACGTAGTTAAAACCGAACCCATTAAGGCAGAACCCACCACCACCATCCTCTCATCATCCATTCCGGCGATTGACAAGCTGCGCCGCTTCTGCTTTATTGGCTCGACGGATGCTCCCGTTTACACCACGCCCACCCTGGACGTCATGGTGGAGAGCAGCCATGCCGCGCTGCAGGAACTGTGCTCCCAGGTGAAGGAATCCGAGCTGGTGGAGTGCCTTGCGAGTGTCCTGGGCAGCGGACCCAATGCGGAGCATCTGCCGCGGCCGGACGAGCCCCTGCTGATCCTGGCCGTCTTCCTCAGCACGCACGGCGACATTAAGCAGCGCAAGATAGTGCGCAATAAGTTCGCCGATCTGATAGCCAGCGAAAAGGAGCTGCTCCTGTTTGTCCAGCTGGTGAAGAGGCTCCAGAAGGTCCTCGATCGCAAGACACCCTTCAATCGCACGGTGCGCAAGGCCGTCCTCAGTTGGTATGGCAAGCAACCGCTGGACCGTCTGCTGCACCTGTGGTCCGTGGGGGACGCATCGCGTTGGGCGTCGCATCGCGATCTCCTGCATCGCTGCCACTACCAGGACGAGGACTTCAAGCCCGAGACTATGGCTGCCCTCAAGCTGCTTTCCTCGGCTCCCAGCGAGCTGGCCAAGTGGCCCAGCTTCCTGAGCCCCCTGAGCAGCTGCCGGCCCATAATCGAGGGTGTGGTCAAGCTGCGACTGCTGCAGGATCCCCGCGAGGCACTGCCCATTGTGAAGAAGCTGGCGCTTAGCTGGGAGCATGTTCCCCTTCACCTGCTGTACGATCCCGGGCTCTCGAAGCTGCTGATGCCGCGGATGAGCTACGACCAGCTGATGCAGAGCTGGATGCGCCTGTCGCGACGCCGTCGCCATGTGCGTCCGCTGGAGGAGCAGCTGAAGGATGAGAAGCGACTGAAGGCGGGCAATGTGGCGCCGGTGAGATTGCTGCTGGAGGACATGCGAGTGCGGAAGCCCAAGAAGGTGGTGAGATCGGGGATTGTTACTTTATATAATTCGCTTACTTATAAATTAATTAACTAAGGGCCAAATCCATGCGAGCGCCAGTTTCCTGCACACCGTCTACGAGAAGTCTTTTGGCCTGAACAAGGCTCTGGGCCGGCGGATGCACATTACCCTCAATCTGGAGCAGTGCTACATGGGCAGTGAGTGTGGCGCTACCTCTGCCTTTCAACCTGTTTACCTTTATTTAAAATCTCAACCAGAAAACCTCACTGGTCGCTGTCGTTCACTCAAGTACGTGGATGCCTTGGTGGCCCTGGCCTTTGGCTACTTTCGCAGCGATCCCAAGGTGACCGTGCAGTTCTGGCCCGATCGCAGTGGCCAGCTGAAGACGCTGCCCTGGACCAAGGAGATGACGTTGGCGGAGGCCACAGCGTGCTGCCTGAATCAGAAGGTATACTCAAAAGAGCTTTATTAATATTAATCAAATTATTAATATAAATTCGATAATGGCAGGTGCACAAGATCAAGCAATCGCTGACGGATATCCTGGACCGGGCTCTGGAGGACGAGAAGAATACGTACGATGTGTTTTTGGTGCTGGTCCCAGGGGCAGGGCGAGGGAATCCGGGCAATAGCTCCCGGAAGCTGGCTGCCCTGATGGACGAATATCGCGAGAGGCGCAGCTCCAATGCCAAGTGAGTTTTGACTAATTTCTATTGTTTCAAGTAGGCTTGTTGATGATATATAAAAATATCAATATATTAATATTTTTACAAAAAAATAAATATTTATATCGAAATATTCTTTTTTCTGATATATCGCACATCGATATTATTTGGAAATATATTTTTTGATACACTTACAAATCTGTGTAGTGGCCATGAGTTACCTTATATCACCAGATAGCTCGGTTCTTTCCGACTAGAGATGTCAAACTACCGGTATTGGCACCATCGATAGTTTCGAGTTTTTTTTCGCAAACTATCGATTCTATCGCGATAGTACCGACCTATTTAATTTAGTAAAAAAAAGGGGTGTTCATCTAATAAAATACTCAAAAAAGTTGAGGGTATCTCTTAGTAATTTGATAAAGATTTTTAGATTAATGATTTAATATAGTAATAATTTAAAAATTAATACAAATAGTCTGACAATTTTTTTAGTTTTGGTATCTAGTGATTTATATTTTCATTTTCTAATTAGAATTGGTTTGGTTTCAAGCTTAGAAATATAATAATGTATGGGGACGATACTATTGCGATTGTTTTTAAACTACCGATTGTGCAAGCTGAATTCAAACCATCGATACTATCGATAGTGACACCTCTACGCATGACGGATATTTATATAAAACAAAGTTTTTTTTTTTGAATCCTTAAGAGAAGAATTTTGGAGCTAAAATCATGTTACCAATATATGTAATTTATCTAGAAAATTTAACTTTTTCATTGTTTGAAAAATGAAATGACGTCTTTAAAGTTTTTTCTTGTATCCTTACTTAAACTATTCAACCTTAAGATCTTTCTTCTTTAATGGAAGGAGCTAAAATCGTGTTACCAATATATGTCATTTATCGAGAAGTTATTATTTTTAATTAATAAAAAGCTCAACAAAATAATAATGTTATAATGTCTTATACTGAAATATAAAAATATCAACTATATCAGATATATCGATACATTTTGCTGATAAATATTGCAAAAAACCTGATGATGTTTTTAAAGAATGATAATAATCGCTACGATATTTTTAACATATTTTCACAACCCTATTTGCAAGGAATTAATATCCTTTGAATTCCTTAGATTCATTGTGGTCACCCTGCGACAGCACCACGGCTCCATGAGGTATTCCCTTGAGCGGAACGAGAATCTGCTGGAGCTGTGCAGCCTGGACGAGCATACGCCGCGGCTGATCAACGCCTTTGCCCGCAGGAAGTTCTACTAGGCACCGAATTCCCCCATTTGTTGAAGGACGATGGCCTCTTGTTCGTTGCCATCTGCCGTCTCGCTCGCTTTCATAGACGCTAGGGTGCCTCTTTTTCCCCCAGTCCCCACTCCCCACTCCCACCTCCTCACGCATCCTCACACGCAAATAGCTTTCATGTAACATAGAGATTATCCTGGGTCTATAATCGCCAAAAACCTTAATTAGCATTAACCGAAGAAGCTCTTAAATCGTACTAATTACGTGGTAATTGATCAAAGGCGAGCACTGCTAACCGGGTTAGTTAGACATAATTTGTGTAACCAATCACCTTTTGTATTTGGATTTGTATTTGTATTTTTTTACTCGGATTTGGTGGATTTATATTTTATTGAAATCGAAACTGAATCAACTGAACTGAACTCAATCTAAATTCAATTTGGATTTAAAAAACAATCTCAAAAGCAAAAGCAAAAGCAAAAGCAAAAGCAAACGATAACGAAAACGAAAACAACAAACAAATTGCCTTACAAACAAAAAATGTTAGTAAAACTCTCATTTTAGTTGAAGACTTTTTCAAAATCGGATAACTGGAACTGAAACTGAAATACAAAACAAAATAATGATGGCATTTAGATCAAGTTAAAGTTAAATGTGTAAACTAACGTAATATATATTGAATATTGAATATTAATCGTAACCTAATGCATAGTCCAAAGTCGCAAGCAATAATCACCAATCACACGTAAAGCAAATCAAAAGTTATAGCCTCAGATCGGTCATATATAGTACTATGTTGTGTGCTCTCGATTAGAATCGAATTAAATTTAGCTAAATAGTCTGAACGCGTACAAGGAAAAGCAAGAGAAATATTTAAAAGCAAAAAAAAAACTCCCAATGTGCCATACACACACCACACACACACACCACTCACACACACGATCAGTAAGTATTTATTAAGACCGAAAACCTTACAGAGAGAACAATAAGGACGAGCAAAACGCGCAACCAATTTGACTTAAAATTAAATGAGATTAGTTAAGTGAAATTATACTCAAATTACAATTAAATTACATTTACACTTGTATAGAGGAAGCCTAGCAACCAAAATTTGGAAGATTAAGCAAAGCAAAAAGCAACTGAAAACTAAAACTGAAATAGGAGAAAAACGTAACGAAAAGAAAACAAAAAATCGAAATAGAAAAATATTTCTACACGCGTCTGTGAAAATAAACCGTTGTGATCGCTTTAAATTTTTGATTTAAACAAAACGTAAAACATACAAAACTACAAACTACTGAAATACTGAAATACTGAAATACTGAATACCGAAAGAATCCAGAAATCATGAACAGCAAACAGGAAGCTATAAGTTATATTCTATATATAGTTTGTGAACTCGAAATATTGAGAACCAGTAGGAGCGTAACCGAAAAAGTACCTAGACAACAACAAAAGCTACAACTAAAAATTAAACAAATCAAAATAAGAAGCAACACCAAACGGCACACAAATCAAACAGAGAAAATAAGAAAACTACAAAAAAAAGGACACAAAAAGTATTCAAACTAACCCGCGCTGCCGAAGGAAGTCGAGGACTAAGAAGCAGGATCTACGGACTACCGCAGACCCGTATACACTTTACAGATTGCCAGGGGAGCACACTTTATACCTTGATTTGAATTAATTGTTACTAATCTTAAGGCCTATTTGTATAAGATACCACATTTTATATCTCATTTTCTTATTTACCTTTTTTTTTATACATTCTTAGCATAAGTTTTAAACATTTATTATTTAGTTTAAGCGAAAAACAAATTAGTGTGGTCCGTTTTTGGATAGCCAGCAAAGAAAATCTCTACGAATATGAATTTACACATCATTCCAAATTGAACATGTTTTAGTTTTTTTTTTATTACTACTTATTAATATAAGACAAAATATATCTCAGTTTGTAAAGTGTATCCCCCACAAACTTACACACAGAGCAACTCGAAACCAAACCGTAAAGTTACCGCTAAAGTTGAACAATATATAAAAGTAATGCCAAGGAAACACACACACATTTCAGTTAGGGAAAATGAAATTTAAATTTAAAACGAGCCTAAGGAGAATTATTGTTGTTGATCAAATCAAATCAATTTAACCGAAACTAAAAGCTAAAAACGAAACACTAAAACCTAAACTGAAATCGACTCGAAACGAAACGAATTGAATATGAATTAAATCCGTAGTAAAGCAGCAACAAGAAGCAAAACATCATGTGATATCTATTTCAAAAATAAATCAATTGACAAAACTAAAGAGAGATGAAGAACCCTAACCATAAACAGAAGCAGAAGCAGAAGCAGAATATAGTAAAATTAGCCTAAAGCCACGAAGCGTTCAGAAAGTGAAAACAAAATGTTTCCAAGTCGAAGAAGATGAAGACGAAGAAGATTTTTATATGATTTCCCGTTGGAAGAGTTACTTAAGAACCCCCGAACCACAGACCACGACCCATTGAGTATTACGTACAAATAGAACGAACACACACAACAGCAGAATACATGGCTCGACTTTGACTCTCTCTTTCTCGCTCTCTCTCTTTAACTTTCTCCCCCTCCTTCTCACACACTCTCACTCTCTCTCTCTCTAGCCACTTCTCAGTCTGTCGTAGAGTTAGTCGAAATTTTGGATTGTACGCGCATTCCCCCCCCCCCCCCAAAA